>JAKCWG010000560.1:0-89208 GCA_021464415.1 Lonicera japonica
TTTCTAAAAATAATGGTATACAAAGTTACCAAATGGTCTTGGGTAAGGTCCCTTGCCTTCAAAATGCTTTAGTTCATTAGATTGGAGGTGTTACTAGTGTTTTACCAATATTCAATTGATGTTGTGGTTTCTTACAAATGATGTGACTACTAAAGGATCGTTATATGGGGTTTTCACTCTTTCTAGATCTTTTCCAATAAACGTGAGGCATGACTCCTACACCTCCATCTGCTTTGCAGTTTGGAAATGGAACACATTTATCTCTTACTGGCATTTATACTCTCTTGATGAAAGCTTTTTAAGTCCTATTACTAAAACCACTAAAGGATGATCCCCCTTATATTATAAGGATTTCTTATATGGCTTTGTTCACATCATCTTTGGAGGCCTATTGTCATTTGTTCCCACGTATTGACAAAGTAGTCCTATCTGAATAAGCTTTTCAATTTTGTCTTTCAGTCTCCAGTAGTGGTCAATATTATTCCTAGGAGGAGGGAGCTCCGCTTGATCTATCTATGCGAATATCTCCCCTACTAGAGCTATCAGAGACATTATTGTTGAAGATGCTTTTTGGGTTCAGGGCTGCTTTGTCTTTTGTTTTCGTTGTGCTTTTTCTTCTTCCTTTTATTACTGGGGGATGTCTCATCCTTCTCAACCTTCCACGAAGGGACTAATTTTGAAAAAGCAAACACATTTCTCCCCCTAGGAAATATTCAGCCCTGATTTGTTTACCTAGCTCTTCTTTTTAGTCTGTCATGGTTTTAGAAGAGGTAACGAACGACATATGGACCCTCTTAATTTAGGCCGAGCTTTCCATCTTTAGGTTTGCTAGTGTTGAGATTGACTTTTCTGATGACCAGATCACCCATTTAGAAGTTTACCTTTTTCCTTATGTTAGACTAAGGTCTGTAAGTAAGATGCAAAACAGATGAGGGGTTTTCTCTTCTTTCCTTTGCTGAATCTAAGGCCTCATCCAAAGCTTGGTATTTTCCTCCTGAGTTCATAGAGGTTGTCCTCAATGAAGAGAGGCCGACCTTAAGTGGCATAATTGCCTATGTACCATATGTTAGAGAGATATGAGTTTCCCCAATAGATCTTCTCGGCGTTGTTTTTTATCCCCACAATATAATTAGAGGCTCTTCTACCTACTTATTTTTTTTTGCCTCATCAAGCATCTTTTTCAACCCATCTAGGATGACTTTGTTAGATGATTATACTTGCCTGCTGCCTTAAGGACAGCAAGGGGAAGAAAATGATTGTTTGATGCCGCACTTTTCACATAACTGCTTGATATCAGAGCTTTTGAATTAAGCGCTATTATCTATGATAATGGTCTTGGAATTGCCAAAACGGTAATGATGTTCTTCTAAAGAAAGACCTTCATGTCTTGATCTTAAATTCTTTGTAAGGGCTCGTCTTCTACCCATTTAATGAAGTAATCTGTGCCGACAAGCAAATATTTCTTTATGCTGCATGTAGGACCACTAATATCCTTTATGTAGTGAAAACAAAAAATCTCTAACCCTCGCAGGATGGACACATTGTATGTAAGATTCTGAGAAAGAACGCTAGTATAACACCCCTTTTGGTGAGAGCTAGTATCGAGCATATTGTATTTTCATTCTTTAAGCTTATATATTATTGAAAGGTAGAGTGCCTTAGTTCAGGTAGACAATGATTAGATTTATCCAACTGGTTTCGAGGTCAATGCACATGACCTGAATATACTCGGCTTTGATGTAGAGTCTGAGAAGATATTCTACGTCAATTGTCCTTTTATATTGGGATTCTACTATTGAGGCTAGTGTGGCTAAGGCATATCCATGGGTGTTATGGATTCTTGAGAATCTTTCATAAGTCGAGGTAAATTTCTTTTAAAAATTATTAGGCCAACTTCATCTAAGCTTTCATCATCTGGTTCCTTGGACAATATTCATCCATTAACTAGTTAGCCACAAGCGATGACTCACAATTGATTCCAAGATTCCGAATCCTTAATGACCCTGCCTTTTTCAGTCCCATAATAAGGACTCCATATTCTGATTCATTGGTGGAAGCTTTACATCCTAATTTAAGTTCTAGCTCTAAAACAGTTATGTTTGGTGATTTAAGGACTATGCCTACTCTCGCTCCATTTCTATTTGATGAATCATCTATGTGTAAACTTCAAGCTAGGTCTGAATTCTATTTTTTGGCTGATCTAACCTTATTTATGGGGGCCTTGGCTTTGTCTCGAGCGTGTTGGGCTTTTCTGGTACTACCTTTTGCCCCTTAGTTAGAGGAGCTTGTAAGGCGGTTTTTGCAGTTATGTCAAAAAAATCAGCAAATAAATTTGCCAAAACATGCCCCTTAATGGCTGCTTGGGGCTTATATTCAACGTGGAACCTATTAAGCATGATATACAATTTATCTATTCTGTCGGCTAGGTCGACTTTGCATAGTGTTGCTAAAATCGAGTGGGAGGTCCGGACTTTGATTGGGCGGCTGTCAAATATTGATATAGTTTTTACGAGGCCACAACCAAGGTAAGCACCATTTTCTTTAGAAGTAAGTAATTGAGCTCAAGTCCCATCAAGGACTTGCAAACACAATAAACTAGCTTCTGAGAGGTGCAAATAAACTTTTCATGTGCTTGGGGTATTGAGATGCTAGGGCCCTATCGCATCCAATTCAAATGCTTCCTCCCTTTTAGGGCTTGAAAAAATGGACGACATTTATCAGAACACTTGGAGATGAATCTGTTAGGGGCAGCAACCGTGCCTGTTAGCTTTTGTATTTTTTTTACTGTGGTCGGAGCTCAGATTTTCTCTAGGGCCTCAATCTTTTCTTGGTTTACCTCTAAGCCCCTGTAATTAACTAAGAACCTGACGAATTTTCCTTAACTTACCCAGAATGATGTTTTGGTGCATTAAGTTTATAACATTAGAGGATCTAGAATTGGCATTAAGTTTAGATATATGGTCCTCTTTTTTTCTGTTCTTCACAAGTATGTCGTCCACATAAACTTCTATGGACTTTTCTATGTGATTCTTGAACATCTTAGTAACCAACCTTTGTTAAGTGTTCCCTACATTTTTAAAGAAAAAATGCATAACCTAATAACAATAGAGATCCAAGGTCATGATAAAAAGCAATGTTCTCCTACTCGGGGCCATAACAATATATGATGGTAACTAGAGTATGCATCTAAGAAGCTCACTCGTTCATTACCTACTGCTGAATCAACAAGTTAATCAATTCGAAGAAAAGGGAAGTTGTTTTTTAGGCATGTTTTACTGAGGTAGGTGAAGTAAATACAAACCCACTACTTTCCATTTTGCTTTTTGACCACCATTGGGTTAAAGATCCAATCTAGGAGCTCTGCTTTTTTTATGGCTCATGCCTTGAGTACTTTTTGGACTTCCTTATTTACGACATTGGCTTTATCTAGGGAAGCTTGATGAGGTTTGTACTTAATAGCTTTGTGGTCGGATTTATGTGGAGCTTGTATCACATGACCTCGGAATCAATTGTTCCTTTTCCTCCTTCCCAAGGGAGCTGCCTATCAAGAAGTACTTGTCTTCATTACCTTCTTCAATAAGAACCTTTTCAAGCTTATCCTGGACCTTGTCTTTGGGCAACTCACTGGTCTCGACATTAATGGGGTAAGCTTTGATTGCTATTTGTCTTTAGTGGACCTTTGTGTGGTCTAGGCAATTTAGTCGATCACTTCTTATTTCTTCCCTTGAATCTTATTGGCCTCATGCAGAGAAGCTCGGATTGTAATGTAGAAGCATAAGCAGGCTTGTTCTTAGTTTCCCTTGATTTCAACCACATCTTCAGGGGAGGGAAACTCCAATTTTTGATAGAAGGGTGACGCGGGGTAATTAACACTTTTGACCCTTAAAGTTTACCATTTTTTCCACAATTGTCCTAGATCTTTTTTTATACTAAAGCATCCCCAAAGTTTTCTCTGCATACCACACTCGTCCAAAAGTGGATGTCCTGTTAAAAATGTGGAAGGAAAGCGCACGTGTAAAGCATGAGCTACTTTGTGCAGGGACAATTTGGGTATTTTCGAATCAAAGAAAGTAAAACCCTCTATCTTCCCTATTTTGCCTTTATCTTCTTTAATTTCATTACTAGAGCTCACTAACCAGAATGGGCATGGAGTAAAATCTATATATCTTTCACCGAAGAATTTAACTCAGATTTGGGTTGCGAGAGAGTACGGTCGCCATTGATGGAGAAGGCCTCCATTAACCTAAAAGTTTAACATAGAACAACCCAAAACTTGAACATTAAAGAGAGAAAAAGCAAGAGAAAATAACAATGGAGTTTGATTTCAGATTTTAAATGTACTTCTTGATTTTGAGTTTGGTTTGTATTCAATTTTGTATGTTATATTCATTTGTATTGTGTTCTTGCTTTATTTTGGGTACCGTTTGCTCCATAGGTGTCGAATTTCTTTAATTCAGATTTTAGATGTGCTTCTTGATTTGTTGCTATTGTTGTAGGTTGGAAGTATGAAAAACTCTAGAAAAGATGGATATTTTGGCCAGCGATTAATGGGGATAATAATTTTGCCCTTTTTTCTTCCTTTGCTTTCCTTCTTCATATCCATGGTGAAATCAACAAGAAGAAATAGAAATTACATTTTATGTTATCTCTCTAAAACTTTCTCTCTAACTATAAAATATCCATACAAAAAGTACCTTCTTATCAATCATAATTTCTGTGAATATTAGGTTTTTGAGGATTTATGAGGAATCTGCTTTTCCTCTTATTATTCTTAAAAATCAAACCCAAGGTAAAGTTCTCTTTTGATATGCGCTTATGTGTATGTGTATAGTTGTTCTTAGTTTAGGTATATATATAATGTAAACGTAATTTTTTATAATCGGTTTTTTCCTTTCCCTTTTAATGCACCATAGGTGTTGATTATATGATTTTTTACAATTTTTCAGATAGATTCTGGTTGATATGAATTTTTAAATGGATCATAAAGGATCACCATTGCCAGAAATAACTAGCCTTATGTGAAGAAGGTGTTTGATTCGAAAATACCCAAATTGCCCCTATACAAACGAGCTCATGCTTTGCACGTGCGCTTTCCTTCCACATTTTTAATGGGACATCCAATTTTGGACAAGTGTGGTACACGGAGCAAACTTTAGGGATGGTTTAGCCCGAAAAAAAGATCTAGGACGACCGTGGGAAAAGTAGTAAACTTTAAGGGTCAAAAGTGCTAATTACTCGGTGACGCGACTGCATGTATTGCCCCAAGTTAGTTTCTGCCCATTATGTCATGGCATGGGTCATTAATGTTTATGATCAAGAACTCTATGGTTATCTGAACTGTTCTTACTCTAACTGGTAACCGAACTCGCCAATTGACCAAACTGCTTCTTTGCTAAAGCTGGAGGCCTGGGAGTTGACATGGACGGTGTCCTTAATTAGGAACCTGATGGCTCTGTAGAGGTTAATACATGATTTCAGAAGAGCTTCCAGGATTTATGAGGACCCTCTTGACACCCTAAGTTGCAATGTTAAGGGTAATCATTAGTGCGTCACTGTGGGAAGTTTCCACACCCTGGAGATCCTGCTCAGAGAGTATTTATATGTAGTAATGGACATGGTCATTTGGGTGTAAGCCTTTCTAAACATTTGGATTTTTTGAAAACTATTTCTAATGGCATTCTTGGTAAGCATGGATTGGTCAAATACTTCATGGATAACATCAATCACCCTTACAATTTTATGGTCCACCGGCCTCACTTGCTTCTCTGTTCTACTCGGTTAGTTCCTTGACAAATTCTTTAATCTTCCATTTCTTGACCAAGCCCTCGAGAAAAAACTCAAGTGTTTTACACTTTTCAATCATATGTCTATGGTCTTTGTGGTAGGGCATAATTTGTTAAGGTCTCTCTTGGTTGGATTGAAGGGTATAAATTTGGCCACTTAAAGAAAGGATTATCTTTGATTTTTCTCGTACTTTATAAATGAGTTCTTAGAGGAGCTCGGTGGCTTCTCGTTTGTTGGTGTCCCCTTTGGATCTTGTCCTCTTATAGTCTGGAGTGCTTTTCAGTGCGGTAAATTAGGTCATCTAGGGATTTTGGCTGTTCTATGATGAAGTTATTGTACATGGGAGGTTTTGGGATTAGACCATGCCCAAATGATGCAATGGCCACTTGGGGCCAATCTCTATCGATTTCATTATAGAGATCCCAATATCTCTTAGAATATGCCATACATGACTTATTCAATTTCTATTGAGAGCCATGAGCTAGGTTAAACCTTTGGGTGGTCTAGCATTGGCGATAAACTTGGCACATAATTGATCAATCAAGCTCCGATAACAGTCGATAGAACCTGGAGGTAGTTGATAGTACCATTTGAAGGCCGTTTTTCGTAGAGTAACGGGAAAACACTTGCATAGTAGAGCCTCGTTCTCTTGCCAAAGGGTCATCATCTGGTCATATGCTTGGACATAATGGTCAAAATTTAACATTTTATAATAAAAGGTGAATTTAGGCATAGTGAACTTCTGAGGTGGCTCTAAATTAGCTATCTTTTGAGTGAACGAGGATTTTCTCTCATTGCCCATGGCTTTTCTTGCCAAATCCCTGATGATCATAACAACTACTTCACCATAGTTCTAGACATCATTGATTATGAAATGTCTGAGGTCTTTATTTGACCTGTACTAGGCTTGGTTCTGGTTTGTTGGATGGTCCACATCCCAAGGAGGGTCACGTGCTGGCCTTTTTTGGCTTGGGGCCCCTAACCTTAAAAGAGTGCTAATAATTAGAGAGTTTGACCTCTGTGCCCTGGTTATCAATGTGGGCAGCCTTCTTTCTAACGTCGTGGCCATGATCCCTATGCCCCTCACGGCTTATTTGAACGTGGAGGGGGGGTAGGGCTACAGTTGACTTTGGTTTTTCCACGAAGGAAATGGCTAGAGAAGGACACGTAGTCTTTAGGGGTGGCTGAGGAAATCGACATCTGTTTGGCCATGTCCACCAAACTCTCTCTTAGGAGCTTATTGTCTTCCAAAAGAATTTTGATCAATTTTTGGTCGCTTTAATCGGTTGCCCAGCAAGATTGAGTAACTTGGGTTGAGATGCCACGGTGGAATGGTTGGGATGGGCTGTATTCTTAATCTCTGGTGACGCCTTGGTACTGAGGTCAGCTATCCACCTCTTTTCATTTCTGAGAAACCCCTTTTTGAGAGTGGTCGCACTGGTAATCATTCATGATGGTAAAAGCTTTGGATTTTGAGGGATTGATCTCACGATTTTCTGTTACACATGGGAGACAAGGATTCCACCGTGTCATCAAGACATCGGTTGAGGCTAAGGTTGGATTGTGAAGGTGATTGGGGGGGTTTTGGAAAGGAAATTATCAAACACTTACTGAAAGAAACTATTGTTTCCCGCATATGGCGCCAATTGTAAGGTCAACAATTCTAAAGTTATGAACTATCGCTCATAAATAATTTAGTTGAAGAGTAAATGCAAGATAATTAAGGAAGAACACACAAATTTTTGGGAAAGGTAATTCTTTCAGTCAGCAGATGGTAGGACAGGTTTACGTCCACCCTCTAGTAATGGTGATGATGATCTTATTGACTAGAGATGGAACCGATTACAAGTTGTTTAAACAATATAAACGTTAGTGCATATATGTTGGTTGATCTATGGATACTTAGATTTGGTGGAGGCTAAACCCTTTTATAGATGCAATAGTTGTTACAAAGAGATAGGGATGGTATTCCCACGTTTGGGGGACGTGGCTTTCTTTCTTTAACTCTATTATTGCCATGTGCGCGTTGCTATTGCTTCTGACAAATTTGGTAATGAGCTCGGTCACAAGCCTGGAGCTCGGTCACAAGCCTGGAGCTCGATTCTACATGTAAGTTAAAATGTCATACATGAGCTCAATTTTCACTAACTGTTCATACTTGATAATTTTATCCCCGTCATGTATATATGAAAACTATAACTTGTTATAGCTATTTTCCCATGAAAAACATTTAGGGTGCATTTGATTGCAAGCATGGAACTTGCATGAAAAGAAAATAATTTTCAGGCAATTGAATTGCATGAAAAATGTCAATTAAATGTGTTTGATTTTCTTAATTTTCTACCCAAAAATATTGTATTTTTTCATCTTTTGGTGTTTGATAGTCATATTTTTCCATAGAAATTAAAGCTTTTTTCAGCTTTTGTTGTTTGATAGTTATTATTTTTCATGAAACTTGTACTTTTTTTTATGGAACTTGTACATTTTCTACATGAAAATTGAGATATGTTAATATATACATATACATGAAAATAAAGTAATTTTTATTTTTTTGATATTCTAAATTAACCATAAATTTGGGAACATAACAAGTAACAATTATTAGTGCAAAAATCTAGAGCTGGTCCATTTTTTACTACATAGTCAAATAATTGAACAATATTAAAGATAATAATAATGATCCAAACATAATGAGCAGATAAGAATGTATAAAAGAGGTTCACCTTATATGAAAATATAAGTTAGTCCTCCTCTTATGAATAGAGCTAGGAGCTTGGGGCGCTTTGTATTATAATAAGTGAACTTAAATTACAAGCAAACAATATCTCTTTAGCTACTCTATCCTCACGATATTACAATTGGAGGAGTTCTAATTCACTCAGAGCCTGATTTCCATAAGCTGGGAGCTCTATCATGTGCCTCGGAGCTCTATCTCTCTTTGTGTATCTCTATTGAGTATTGTAGCTCTATAGTAAGACTCTTGCAGTAAAAGCTTGATTATTTTCTTACTTGTTTGTTGAAGGAAGTAAATGCTTCCCATATATATATATATATATGAAAGAAGAAGAAGACATGTGGAAGGACCCTTGGAGTTGCTCTGAAGTTATCCGTAATCATCACCAACACTAATCTTGCTTCTCCATGTATTTCGGTGCATTAAATGCAGTTACTGTGCATTTAATGAAATTGAAGGATGCTCTATGGCTCTAGCAGAGTTGGTAGCAGTCATCCATGCAGTCTGTGCCTATTCTAACATAGTGGTTGATCAGAGATCCCAGGGCTCGTTGGAAGAGCTCTAGCATTTAAGCTCCGAAATTAGGTGTGCAAAGACAACGCTTAGGTCAAATATGCATGCTCTCCAGAGCTCGGGCTTCCAAGTGGTGCTCAGGCTAGAGCTCCCTTCCCATGGCAGTATTGACTACTGACGTGAGCGGCCACATGTCTTCTTATAACTGGCCGAGTAAATCAATTTATTAGTTTACTCTATCAACAACTATAATAATAAGAAATATAATATATAACATTGATAAATAAATATGTCCCTTAAGCTAAACAATATAAAATAGTTTTTATTCTTGTTAGTTACGTACTTGTGATACATTATAAGGTAATACGATATTTTTTATAATTACCTACAAATAAAGTTCCCACACTGGTTCATCCGTAGTTATAAAAATTTTAAAAAGTTAACATATAAATACAAATTATACAAGATGCAATAAAAAAAATGAATCAAACTTAATCAGTATTCTTTAACATTTTAAAACAATTTTCAAAGATATGTGAAAAATATTTATTGGTAGTATTGAACCTGCTTAAAAATGCATGCAAGTTATTTAGAAAATAAAACCTTTTCCTCCTTAACAAAACATTTTCCAACTTTTTGTGGAAATAATGTCACATCACTAAAGTTGAAATTTGAATACTTAGAAAATAAAGTCAATTAAACACACTAAAATTGAGAACGTAGGTGGAAAATACGTATTTTTCTAGAAAATATAATATCTATTAAATGCACCCTTAAACTTGACGGTGTCACAATTTTAGGCGTGAGAAGCTACAATTTAAAGATTTTCAATATATTATAAACGTGTGACAGTGGCTCCCCCTTGTCAAAGAAAATTCAAACTCTTTCTCCCTTGTTGTAAAGTTTGACAAATTAGGTTGACGTGCATGCCTATTAAGAAAAGACAATAATAATGTACTACAAAGTCTACATCATGGAGTTTGGATTCAGAATCCTTTCCATCTCGTAAGAGTTAAAATTATTTTAAATTCACTGGCTTCAGAACTAGGCTAAACGACATGCACATTAATTTATTTATTTTATTTAAAAGATGTATATAATTTACAGATAAAGAGTTATAAAGCCCCACTCTATAATATTTTATAATTTTAAAGACGTATTCATATTTAATAAAAGGAAATAGTACTAATTTTATAATTTGCTTTTATGATAAGGATATTTTTTATAATATTAATTTATTTTAAGGAAAATGATAATGTTGATGGACAAATATACTCCTAATTAAAAAGTTGATGTGCACATACCATTAACCTTTTTCATTCCATCAGCGTTGTTCTCATCTTCTTTATTTTTTTCCTTTTTAGTTTTTCATTTATTCTCTCTTTACTTCTTCAATCCCACCGACTATTGTCGCTGTCATAATTCCACTGTCATCACCATAGCGCCCCCCCAATCATTAGTACCCGGTTGAATATATACATGTTCATATCTATAATGAATATAACTACATAGATTTTACATTTTTATGTTTAGATCTATACACACTGATGGTGAGAGTTAATGACCTAATTCACCCCGTCAACCAGGAGCAGACGCGTGGCCGTCCACGTTAACGACCAGACCTATCTCAATGTAAGGAGCTCGGAGGAGCCCTACTCGAGTACTACGGAGAGGTCGTAGCTCCTTATGGCTTGGTATTTGGTCCAATAATTGATTTTCATAGCAAGCGATGGAATTCGAATGCCAGAGCTCATTCGATGGGCTCTAAAGCTCTTTCGCACAACCACTCTGCCAGAGTGGTTGACAGAGGCATGGGCGACTGCTGCCAACTCCGTCAGACACTACAGAACATCCCTTAAGCTTATTAAATGTATACCAACTGCATTTAATGCACCAGACTTCATGGAGAAGCAAGGTTAGAGTTGGTGATGATTAAGGCATGGCCTCAGACCTGTTTTGGCACCATGTGATTAGTTATTTTGGACAAAAATGGTACTAAATATGTTTTAGCACCTTTGAATTTCGTTATTTGTTTTCTATTAGTGCTAAATTTGTTTTAGCAACGTGTAAATAATTACTATATTCTATAGAATTGGTGCTAAATATGTTTTAGCACCTTGACCTGTAGCATTGGATAGGTGTTAAATCTGTTTTCTGTGGTGCTAAAACCTTTTTAACACGATTATAGTGTTGGACAATTGGTGCTAAAACTTTTTTAACACCATATGATTAGTTACTTTGGACTAGGGGTGGAAAAATGTACCAATGATATCGTACCAAACAATACCATTATCAAAATATACCGAAATTTGGTAATAGTACAATACCAATCTACTGAATTATTTTGGCACGGTACTAGTACTTAAATTCATTATCGACAGTATACTGTACCGTACCAAAATTTTGATATTACGGTATACTGTACCATACCGTACCAATTGTGCCATTATATTAAATATTAAAATAATACCAAATTACCAATACCCCACAACTAAAAAAGAAAAGAATTGATAAAGTTAGTTACAATATGAAAAGAAATGAAAAATAATATAATATATTTGAATTAAATATATGAATGGTCGAGATGGAGTAACCAAGAATAACCATTTGAGTGGTTGATCTTTCTTCAACAATTTGGACTTTGCGTATTCGCGTAATTAATTAAAATTAATTATGCAACCATATCTACATAATCCTCTTAATTATTCAATAACTAACTAACATTAAAATATTAGCTTTCTTGATTATTGAGCTTCAGTCTTTATAAAGAATTATTCATCCATTTATTTTTCTATATAAAACACTCAAAACATTAAAAATATCTTTTATTTTATAAAATATCCTAGTCTTCTTATTTGATGTTTCAAACTGATTTCTATCACTTATTTTCTTTTTCTTGCTTTTCACTTACAAGAGGAGGCTTCGATGATCACTTGATGTGCCAGGATACTTAAAAAAAATTTGAAGTGTGAATTGCCCAGTGCACTGCCTATTTTGTTTTTATATGTGCACTGCCAGCTTTCTACAATTCTACTTTATTTGCTATTGTTGACATGTGGTGCTATTGTTGATTTGTTGTAATTGCTTGCAATGCTACTGGATTGTCCACTCCACTCCACTTTCAATTTTCTGTTTTTTTCCCCTTTTGTTTTTCTTTTTTTTTTCGGGATTGATTTTTTGGCAATGTACCATACCATACCGATATTTTGTTATGCCGAATTCGGTACACTAAAAGTTTTAATATGGAAATGGTAATAGATTTTGACGTACCAAATTTTTAGTACAGTACACTCAGTATGGTACGGTATTGTACCAAATCCACCCCTACTTTGGACAAAAATTGTGATAAATCTGTTTTAGCACCTTCAATTTAGTTATATGTATTCACATGTATGTCAAAACCTTTTTAGCAACATTCTAGTGTTGGACAATTGATTCTAAAATTGTTTTAGCATCATGTGATTAGTTACTTTGGACAAAAACGGTGCTAAATATATTTTAATACTATGTAAATAGTTATTATGTTCTAGAGAATTGGTACTAAATATGTTTTAGCACCTTGATGTGTAGTATTGGATAGGTGCTAAATCTATTTTAGCACCTTCAGTTTAGTTATATTTGTTCACCTAGGGTGCAAATTTTTTTTTAACACCATTCTAATGTTGGACAATTGGTTCTAAAACTGTTTAGGATCATGTGATTAATTACTTTGGACAAAAAATGCATTAAATCTGTTTTAGTTTGAATTTTGTTATTTTTTGTTTTCTATTGGTATTAAATCTAATTTAGTACCATGTAAATAATTACTATATTCTAGAGAATTGGTGCTACATTTGTTTTATTACCTTCAATTTAGTTCTATGTGTTCACTTGTGGTGCTAAAATCTTTTTAGCACCATTCTAGGGTTGGATAATTTGTGCTAAAACTATTTTAACATTATGTGATTAGTTACTTTAGACAAAATTGGTGCTAAATCTGTTTTAGCACCATGTAAATAGTTAGTATGTTCTAGAGAGTTGGTGCCGATGATCGACCGTTGAGGATTTTGAATTGTTTTGCTCGGGATTGGTGCCAACTTTTTTTTTTGCGACGTGAGATGTTATATTTATGGTTATTGTGTTATTAGTTAAATAATGATGGAGTATTAGTGTCTTTTTCATGCGGCTAATTTATAATGGGCCCTTGCAATTATGTTATTATTGGAATGGACCTTTATGCCCAATTGCCTCTATAATTTAATACGAGAAAATAATTATAGATAAACCATAAAGAGAATCCGAAGATTAGATTAAATGTTTACTTACGATATTTTTTTCTCCGTCTTCCAATTATTAAAAAAAATGAAAAAAATGATATTCGATTTTGTCTAAATCTTACACTGAGAATTGATTATTTTGAGAAAAATGTAATTCAACGAATGGAGTGATGATTAATATAAAGACAGTATTTTGTTTTCAAGTAAACATATTACGGATAAAATCTGAGAAATAATCTTGGAAGAAACGGCTTCTTTTTTTTTTTATCGTTTTAGGATTTATCCACTATTTATTGGATGGCTTAATATGCAACACGTGTTCACTTAATCTAATAACTAATACTAATAATATAAGCCTTTAACCATGTTCTGCCAAGTATCACTATCTCAAGCAACCACGTGTCAATTTCTCCTTTTTCCCTTTTTTTTCCTTTTCCCTATCTTAATTATCTAATACTAAATTCCACACCTCTTCTCTCTCATATGTATTAATGTTTCTGACCTAGCCATTTGAATTTTATTCTCCGATTTTGCAGTCGTTTGTTCCCATGGGTTTTTCTTTCTCTCCCTATTAACCGTCCATGCTAAACACTATAAGTTTTAATATCACTAATTAAAACTTTCTTATTTTTAATACAAAATTAATTGATCATTCTCAATTCTCTTCATCTATATCACCTCTCAAATTACTTGCTAACATTTTTTTTCACAAAATTTTGACAGATTTTATACATGTTTCTGTTTTATATGGTTTATCAGAAAGGCAAATTAACTCATTGGTTCGTTCTAATGGTGCCCACAACATGTTTGATAAAATTCCTTAGCAATAGGAGAACCAATTCACATATTCTACCTGTCATTTTTCTCCCTTCAAAATGTATAATTAGTCACAATCATATTATTTTGGATTGATGACGTTGTCAAGGAATGGTTGATTCTTTTAGATTTTAAATTGTCTTGTTCTCTCTGTTCAACGACTGTGGTTTCTCATTCGTTTCTAATCGCCGGCTTGGTGTACGTAATAACTGAAATATTGTTTATCGACAACTACAAACTTAACAGACGGGATTTTAAATCACTCTTCATTTTCCATAGAAAGGTACTTGCCCTCTTTCTCTCAATATTTGCGACTATAGCTCTTCATTCCCTATCAACTATTAATCAATATTTTCTTTTACTTGATTTTGTTTTGTAATTAACACAATTATTTGTGTTGTTGCCAAGACGAAATATTGTAAATAATTATGTAACCCTTATATATCTAAACTATCATTTTATACCATGCAAAGTGTGTAATTTAGATATATCTTGGAATGACAATTGATCGGGTATGAAGTGGGTTTGAACAATACTAAACCCGACTAGCAGTTACAATAGCCCACCCCGAACCCGATGCAAGTTTTGTTTCAGAAACTCAAACTCTCTCCGCATAAATATATTAAAACCTGAACCCGCCCCACCCCAAATTTTAACTAAATCTTGCCGAATCAAATAGAAAAACAAAATCTACCCTAGTTTTAACCAAACCTTGCCATATCAATGATGCAAAAAATTAAATCAAGTAAAATTAAATCTATTTCAATAGTTTTTTACTCAATTTGAAAGAATCATAAAAATAAATTATATGTAAAAAAGAGAATGATATCAAATTTAGTTAGAGTCTTATATAGTATTGAGATGATGAAATAGATATAGAGCTAGGGCATGCCTGCATGGTACTATATAATATATTTATACACACACACACACATACACACACACACATATATATATATGTATGTATGCGTGTAGGGTCAGGTCAGCTCAGCTCAGGTGTTTTAGATGCAAAACCCTCCAAACCCGGCCCAGGTTATTTTTTTGAAATCCATCCAAACCTAACCCAACGTAAAAAAATGCCCCATCAGGATCGGGTTGGGTTGAAAACCTACAGGATCGAATTTTATTGCCATCCCTAGATATATTTAAGTAGCACATGCATCGCATGTGCATGTTAGTTTAGGACCAATTTCAACCGTCATGAAATTGTGTTAGACTTTTGAAATGCCTATTTTACCCCTGTGGCCTTTTTTTCATTAAAAAATATGCTTGCAAGAGGAGTTGAACCTCCAACCTTTGACTAAATAATTTGATACTTAACCACTAGACCACTTAATATCTTTGTTTTATATTTAGTTTGAACAGAACTAGATATATCCAAATACAGCATGCAGCGCGTGTGCACGTGATCTAGTATATATATATATATATATTTTCTTTAAAGTGCCACGTGTATTTATGTTATTGGCGTCCCTAATAGAAGAAGAATAACTATTTGGTTTTATTTTATAATTTGCCAGTTCAGAATATTTGGAAATTTAGAAATTTTCTAGTGATATATTTAACAATTTGACATAGTAGCTCCCTTTTTTTGTCTTATTCAATTTTATCATATTGAAATTGGTCAAATCTAATATTTAACTATATTAGAGATGATAGGATTGGTAATATGTGTTGGATCAGATTGGATGGCAAATTCTAAAGCCAATATTAGAACGAATTGAATGCATAGATGTCTAAAAATCATTAGATTGAATCGGATGCCAGAAGCATTGATGAGCCCAAGGATAGCACTGGAGCTGGATCATGGAGTGAAGGCTGTGCAGATCCCATCCGGGTTCCAAGTGGCCCAATTACTCGAGCTAGAGCCAAGAAGATCAAGGAGGCACTTATGACCATGGTCCAAGAGATGATGAGCAAAGCTGAAGCATGGAGGAGCATTGAAGGGGATCGGGTTCAAGAATGGAAGACATTACTTAAAGGCCCAATTGAAGATGTTCAAAATAGCAGCCCGAGAGATTAAAAGCATGTATTAGATAAATGGGCTGGGTTAGGCTTTGTTTATTTTAAGTTTAATTTATGTTTAGTTTTGCTTGGGGCCCAAGTTATGTGGGAAACCCATTAATTTCGTTTTTGTTTATTTTCCTAGACCTAGTAGGTTTAATTACTCCTATTTAAAGGAGCTAACGCTATTGTTTTAAGAAGCTTTTGATTAATTAATATTTTTGAGTGTTTTCACCTCTTGCGTTCTAAGAACGTCTCGAACAACCAAAATTAGGGTTTTTGTTGTTCTTCGACTTAGCAATCAATTAACCCATCGATTGATTGTTTGTGTTCGACTATACCAAGGTTCTATCTCGTTTTCGGGATTGGGTCGAGGTTCCACCTCCATTAACTTTGCGTGGTTCCAAGGCTTACGTTTTTCAGCGTCAAGGGTTGCGGATTCATCTTATTGGGTAGAAATACGATCGTGGATCATATCAGTTGGTATCAGAGGGAATTTTCTATCCAGGTTTTATCTTTCGTTTGCTTCTGTTTTTGTTAAATTCGTAGGCTGTTTTAATTCGTATCTTCTTAAAACTAGGGTTGTTATTTTCGATTGTGAAAAAAAAAATCGATTCTGCTTGTTACATAATTATCGAATCGTTCTGCTGAGTAATTTTCGAACCTGTTGATGATTGATAATTAATCTTCGTATCTGTTCTTGCCAAGAAATTGTCGAATCTGTTCTTGCTAAATTATTGCGAATTGAACCCTAGCTGCGAATCTATTCTTACTAAGTGTGTTTCGAATCTGCTCTTGATTGTTAATAATGCAATTATTAGGGTTAGTAGAAACTTCGATAATTCCATATAAACCCTAGTTGTTGAGTTTCGATTGTTAGGGTCAATTAATTCTGATTGCTGCGTATAAACGGATTTAGTTTTGATTGCGAATTCATTAAATTGTTAATTTTAGATTGTGAATATTTTTCTGCTGGAATTTCGAATTCTGGAAATTTCGACTACACCAGATTAAAGTCGAGAGAGGAATTGGGTGGCTTTAGAGAGCAAGTAGATGAGATCAGTGACGAATTAAAACGAATGCGGGTGAAAGTAGATAGAGTTGAGAGCGCTCAACATGAACAATCACGTAGTGCCCAAAGAAGTGCTAGACTACAGCCTAGAGAAAGGAGGGCTGAGAACGATCCTGATAAATTTTACCGAGATAGCTTTAACGATGGGGATAGCGACGTCGATTCGGTAACCACTAATCGACGGAATGGTAGGCGATTTGGTAGAGGAACTAATCAGGAGGATGACAACATGAATGGGATCACGATAAAGATTCCATCATTCCAAGGGAAGAATGACCCCGAGGCCTATCTTGAGTGGGTCAAGAAAGTGGAATTGGTGTTTGCTTGCCATAATTACTCTAAGTCCAAAAAGGTTAAATTGGCGGCTATTGAATTTTTCGATTATGCACTTGTTTGGTGGGATCGTTTGATGACAGAGCAAAGGCGTAGTAATGAAGAGCTTGTCGAAACTTGGGATGAGATGAAGCGGTTGATGAAGAAGCGGTTTGTACCCGATCACTATTATCGGGAGTTGTATCAAAAATTGCAGGGGCTTACACAAGGGAATCGTAGTGTTGATGAGTACTACAAGGAAATGGAAGTGGCCATGATTCGGGCCAAGGTTGATGAGAATAGAGAAGCTACCATGGCACGATTCTTGAGCAGGTTAAATCGGAAAATTGCCAATGCGGTTGAGTTACAGCCCTACGTTAAGATTGAAGATATTATGCACGCGGCAATTAAAATAGAGAGGCAGCTCAAGAGGAGGGGTAACCTATGCCAAAACTAAAGTCCAACAACACCCTCTTGGAAATCAAATCCCCTTTTGAAGAATGAGGAGAAATCAGCCGCATCAAAGCCTAAAACCGAGCCCAAACAAGGGACGGCCAGCCTTGGAAACCAAGGTAAACCTAACACTACTAATACTCTTACTACTCGAAACCGGGACATTATCTGTTGGAAGTGTCAAGGGAGAGTCCACGTGTCTACTCAATGCCCGAACAAGCGAGTAATGATGCTTATAGATAATGGGGAATATGAAACGGATGAAGAAGGCGCTAAAGCTATGCCACCTTTGGAGGATATCGAAGAAGAGGAGATCGCTATCCAAGGCGAGTTGTTAGTTGCAAGAAGAGCCCTTAGTGTGCAAGCAAGGGAGGATGAGGAGCAGCGCGAGAATATTTTCACACTAGGTGCCTGGTGCTAGGCAAGGTGTGTAGCTTGGTAATAGACGGAGGTAGTTGCGTTAATGTGGCTAGCACACTATGGTGGAAAAGCTAGCATTGCACACGACTACACATCCAAGACCTTATAAACTGCAGTGGTTGAATGATAGCGGTGAGGTGAGGGTGAACAAGCAGGTTTTGGTGTCCTTTAGCATTGGAAAATACGAGGACCAAGTGCTTTGTGATGTGGTTCCCATGCAAGCCGGCCATATGCTGTTGGGGAGGCCGTGGCAATATGATAGAAGAGTTAAACACGATGGCTTCACCAATAAATACTCATTTGAGATGAATAAGAGAACAATCATTCTTGCACCTTTACCGCCACAACAAGCCTATGCTGATCAGTTGAAATTGCAAAATGAGGAAGAGCAAAGGAGAGCTAAAAAGAAAAAGAGAGTGAGTGGTGAGGAAAAGAAAGAAAGTGAGGGAAAAAGAAAAGAAATTGAGAAAAAAGAAAGTAGAGTGGAAAAACCAGTGACTATTGAGAGTAAGTTTGAGAGAAGGCAAAAGAATTTCTACGCGAGGGCTAATGAAGTAAAAAGAGCGATGCTTTGTAATCAGCTTCTTGTACTTGTGTACAAAGAAGCGCTTTTGAACACTAACAAACTAAATTCTTTTTTGGCTAGTGTTATTATCTCTTTGTTGCAAAATTTTGGTGACGTCTTTCCAGAGGATACGCCAAGCGGTTTACCACTTATTCGAGGAATAGAGCATCAAATTGATTTCGTACCCGGAGCATCCATTCCAAACTGCCCAGCCTATAGGAGTAATCCAGAGGAGACGAAGGAACTTCAAAGGCAAGTGACAGAGCTGCTAGAGAAAGGGTATGTGAGGGAGAGTATGAGCCCATGTGCGGTGCCAGTGTTACTAGTGCCAAAAAAAGATGGAACGTGGAGAATGTGCGTGGATTGTTGAGCCATAAATAATATCACGATAAAGTATCGTCACCCCATTCCATGTTTAGATGATATGCTTGATGAGTTGCATGGGTCTAGCATATTCTCTAAAATTGATTTGAAAAGTGGATACCATCAAATTAGGATGAAAGAAGGAGATGAATGGAAAATAGCTTTTAAAACAAAATATGGTTTATATGAATGGTTAGTTATGCCTTTCGGTTTAACTAATGCACCTAGCACTTTCATGAGATTGATGAACCATGTTTTGAGATCATTCATTGGCAAATTCGTTGTGGTCTATTTTGATGATATCTTAATTTATAGCAAGAGTCTAGATGACCATGTAATTCATTTAAAATATGTTTTGGATGTCTTACGAAAGGAGAAGTTATATGCTAACCCGAAGAAGTGCACATTTTGCACGGATAAGCTTGTATTTCTTGGTTTTGTTGTGAGTGCACAAGGTATTCAGGTTGATAAAGAAAAGGTGAAGGCTATTCAAGAATGGCAGAGTCCTACAAGTGTTGGGCAAGTGCGAAGTTTTCATGGACTTGCTAGTTTTTATTGGCGATTCGTGAGGAATTTTAGCACAATTACGGCGCCATTGACTGAAGTGATTAAGAAGAATATTGGGTTCAAATGGGGAGATGAACAAGAGAAGGCATTCCAATTACTAAAAAGCAAGCTAAGTAACGCCCCCTTGTTATCTTTGCCTAACTTTTCAAAGACTTTTGAAATTGAATGCGATGCTTCAGAAAATGGTATTGGTGCTGTTCTTATGCAGGAAGGGAAGCCAATTGCATACTTTAGTGAGAAACTAGGTGGGGCAACCCTAAATTACCCTACCTATGACAAGGAGCTCTATGCATTGGTGAGAGCATTGGATACTTGGCAGCACTATCTTTGGCCGAAGGAGTTCGTGATTCACACGGATCAAGAATCGTTGAAGCACTTAAAAGGACAACAAAGGTTGAACAAGCACCATGCCAAATGGGTAGAGTTCATAGAGACTTTTCCGTATGTGATCAAGTACAAGCAGGGTAAGGAAAATGTTGTAGCAGATGCTTTGTCACGCAGGTATGCCTTAATTGCTACTTTAGATGCTAAATTGCTTGGATTTGAATACATCAAGGAATTGTATTGTGATGATGCTGATTTTAGAGATATCTTTAATGCATGTGAGAAAGTGGCGTTTGATAAGTACTTTAGGCATGATGGGTTCTTAATGCGTGAAAACAAACTTTGTGTGCCTAAAAGTTCATTGCGTGAATTGCTTATGAAAGAGGCTCATGGTGGGAGTCTAATGGGACACTTTGGTATAGCTAAGACTTTAGAAGTATTACAAGAACACTTCTTTTGGCCTCACATGAAAAGGGATGTTGAAAGAATTTGTGAGAGATGTGTTACTTGTAAGAAAGCAAAGTCTAAGTTAAACCCCCATGGTTTATATACCCCATTGCCCATTCCTAGTGACCCTTGGGTTGACATTTCTATGGATTTTGTATTGGGTTTGCCTAGGACTAAGCATGGGAATGATTCTATTTTCGTGGTGGTTGATAGGTTTTCTAAAATTGCTCATTTTAATTCTTGTAATAAAACTGATGATGCACCACGAATTGCTAATTTGTTCTTCAAAGAAATTGTGCGATTGCATGGCATGCCTAGAACCATTGTTTCTGATAGGGATGCAAAGTTTTTGAGTTACTTTTGGAAGACTTTATGGGGAAAGTTGGGTACTAAATTGTTGTTTTTTACTACATGTCATCCCCAAACTGATGGTCAAACAGAAGTAGTAAATAGAACTTTATCCACTTTGTTGCGTGCCATAATTAAGAAGAACTTGAAAGAGTGGGAAGAATGTTTGCCTCATGTTGAGTTTGCATATAATCGATCTGTTCATTCTGCATCTAAGTTTTCTCCTTTTGAGATTGTGTATGGTTTTAATCCTTTAGCTCCTTTGGATTTATTGCCATTACCTGTTGAGCATGCTAACCTAGATGGCAGGAAGAAAGGTGAGTTTGTTAGACAGATTCATGAGAAGGCGAGACATTGAACGAAGAACTGAGCAGTATGTGCAGCAAGCAAACAAAGGAAGGAAAAGTGGTCTTTGAACCAAGAGATTGGGTTTGGCTGCACATGAGAAATGAACGTTTTCCAGTTCAAAAGCGTTCTAAGTTGCTACCGAGAGGAGATAGACCATTTCAAGTTGTGCAAAGGATCAATGACAATGCATACAAACTTGATCTTCCAGGTGAGTATAATGTGAGTGCTACATTTAATGTTGCTGATCTCAGTCCGTTTAGTGCAGGTGACGAATTGAGGACAATTCCTTTTCAAGAGGAGGGAAATGATGAGCCCAAGGATAGCACTGGAGCTGAATCATGGAGTGAAGGCTGTGCAGATCCCATCCGGGTTCCAAGTGGCCCAATCACTCGAGCTAGAGCCAAGAAGATCAAGGAGGCACTTATGACCATGGTCCAAGAGATGATGAGCAAAGCTGAAGCATGGAGGAGCATTGAAGGGGATCAGGTTCAAGAATGAAAGACATTACTTAAAGGCCCAATTGAAGATGTTCAAAATAGCAGCCCAAAAGATTAAAAGCATGTATTAGATAAATGGGTTGGGATAGGCTTTGTTTATTTTAAGTTTAATTTATGTTTAGTTTTGCTTGGGGCCCAAGTTATATGGGAAACCCATTAATTTTGTTTTTGTTTATTTTCCTAGACCTAGTAGGTTTAATTACTCCTATTTAAAGGAGCTAACGCTATTGTTTTAAGCAGCGTTTGATTAATTAATATTTTTGAGTGTTTTCACCTCTTGCGTTCTAAGAACGTCTCGAACAGCCAGAATTAGGGTTCTTGTTGTTCTTCGACTTAGCAATCAATTAACCTATCGATTGATTGTTTGTGTTCGACTATACCAAGGTTCTATCTCGTTTTCGGGATTGGGTCGAGGTTCCACCTCCATTAACTTCGCGTGGTTCTAAGGTTCTTGCGTTTTTCAGCGTCAAGGGTTGTGGATTCATCTTATTGGGTAGAAATACGATCGTAGATCATATCAGGCCTTAACCAATCTAAAGAAAAGAAAGGATGAAACTCTACATGAATATTCCTCTAGATATTGTGAGACTTACCAAGAAACAAAAGATTGCGACCAAGAAACATATGGCCTACCAGAGACAGTAATGGTATCTACAAATCCCTGATAAGGGTCCCATCTAACACATTTGATGAGTTGCTATCAAGGATGAACAAGTACGCTATAGTGGAGGATGAATAAATGGAACTTCTAGTATGGCCGAGGAGAAAAGATGGGGCAATGAGGGCAACGGCAATGGCAAATTCGACAAGTCAAAAAGTAAAAGAAAGGAAGATTTCAGCAAAGTCAGTGAGGATAGGTTCAAATGAGTCGACGCAGTCTTCATAAAACCTATCCACAAAATAATTTTTGATATCTAGAATCAACCTTATTTTGAATGACTGAGGCTGATGGGAGAAAACCCTGTAATAAGGAACGCCAAGCTGCGATGCTCATACTACAATAATTATGGACACAGGATAGAGCAATGCAAAACCCTTCAGCAGTGCTTAAAAGGTTGAGTGAGCAGAGGCCATTTGGATGAGTATGTCAAAAGTGTTGTAAAGACAAAGAAAAAAGATGATGAAGATAATAACATTGAGGAGACAGAAAAGAAACCAGCAAATCGACTGGTAACTGGTGTGCTTGATGCTATTCATGCGACAAAAACAAAGGAGTTAAATATGAAGAATGTGGTCTTCATTTCCATTGCATGATTCACAGGCCTATAACCTTCAAACTATCCCATTTTACTTGCATCAAAGCAAACATACATTCTCTTGAAATAAGCATATGATGTTGGAATAATCCTTTCAACAAGGAACTTAACTGTGCTATTAGGGTTGGATCTTAAAATGTCTCTACCATAATTCTGTAGTTTTGCATAGTGATCTTTTAAAGCATTGTCCACTTCACCTAATGCTTTTTCTTATCCCTGAAACATTAAATTGGTGTCACATGTACTGAATATTTCTCTAAAACATCTTACATGAATTCTCTTAATTTCTAATTGGGGTCAATTCTTATCTTCTCACCATAAACCTTGGCCAACCATTTGGAAGGCACAATTTGAAACCTAACTCCTCCCACATTTGGGTTCATTCAAGTAAGACTTAATTTGGAAGGATCTCTCACTATTCATATAAGTAGCATACAATATGCAAGGACATCCTTCACCACAAATGGAAAAAACCCTATTATTATCATTCTTATTAAAATTGATGTGGTATCTTTTTTCAACTACATATTTGGTCAAAGCTTCTTTCAACTCATTTGGATTTTCATCATCTATAGTGTCATTACCACCCACATTTTCCTTACCACTCGCAGTTTCTTCACTATCCAAACTACCCTTATTAGCTTCAGTATCCTTACCACCCACAAGCATCCTCACCACCCACATTTTTCAATTCATACCACTACACCAAAATAACCGAATAGTCACAATTCTCAACCCTGGCAATTTCCAATAGTCACGGTTATTTACCGTGACCATTATCGGGGTGACCATTTCTTTGGTCACAATTATTACTAGTGACAACAAAGAATAGTCACAGCTCTTTGGTGCTCGACATGCCACGAATTGAGAAAAGATGGTTACGGATATAATCTGTGCCCCTTGTAAAATATGTCACGGCATAAATTCGTGACCATGTTCATTGCTGGTCACGGGTTATTGCCGTGACCATTGTTTACTCTGGGTCTCGGCGCATGGCCGTGACTAGTTCCCATGCTTGTCACTCGTAAAGTAAAATATGTTCACAAATTTGGACCGTAACAATATTAGAAGGCTATACTATGGGGTCACGATTTTGATTCATGACCATGGGTCCCACAATTAATTAAATAGTCACGGCTATAAATTATGACCATTTTTGAAATAAATTTGAATTTTTTTTTATGATTTTATTGTTCTTAGATTTTATACCTATCAAATACATTGCAACAATTAATACAGCTTCACAACACATGGTACTAGGATGATCATGTATGTTCCATCAAATGGGATAATAAATAATTGAGAAATGAAATAAGAAATTAGTGACACGTAAAGTAAAAAATCAGATAAAAAAAATAATGTTATCTCTGGTACATTACTAACTAAACCTCACCTCTGCATGAATGATACTAATTAAACCAAAAAGACATCTTGCTTCAGGAAAGGTAACCAATCTGCATGCACATCAACAATACAGATATCTTATACATTGATCCAACTCACTGCCCAAGGAAAAAGGATAATGTGGGATTTCAATATATAACATTTTCAAAGATGTCTAGCTTGAAGTAAAGGGAATCTCATAGATTTTGAAATTTTCTCAAACTTTTTATGGATAAAGAAAGCAATGAGGGGATTTCATAGTGCAAAGTTTTATTTGTAAGTGCATGTTATGAATTGGAAAAGGACAATTAACTAATAGAGTATACCCATGCCATCTGGCACTGAAAATAAATAAAATCAGATAATAGGATAAAAAAGAGTAATGTTTGATGAATCTAAATCTATAAATATCAATCAATCTATTTTGAGCCCATTGTCTAGGTTCATCTAACATTTTGAACACCGAAATGTAATTTTAATATATCTTCATGCTGAAAAAAATTAAAACTAGACTGGAGATTGGACCGACTTGTTTTTAATTTTTTAAAGAATCTTTTAATATATCATATATATATTTTTTATCTTATTCTAATCTCTTCAAAATAATTTTTTAACAAATTAAACTTAAGGCCGAACGTGAAAATAATTCAACCATGTCTCTCAGTATGATTTGAATATAATCCAAAAATAGCCCTAATGTATCGTGAACACTCTTAAAAATGAAAGACTGGGATGACCAATAATGTATGAAAACATAAAGCACGACCTTAAATGCTATTCAATCATTTTTCTTGATTTTTTTTACATAATTCTATAGTCATGATGGAACTTGTTAAATTAATTAATCTTAATCAGTATATTTTAAATATTAAATTTTTTACTTTAAGTTATGACATTTTAATTTATACAAAATTATTCGTTTGTGAGTGTACTGTGTGTATATTATTGGTATGAGTGTTTTAACTTTAATATAACATCTTGATGTGTGTATATAACTCATCCAATGGTGTAGATACCATAACATGTGTATTTTTAACCATTCGATTATTATACTTTTTAGAAAAAGTTTTGGTCAATATGTGTAAACAAAAAATTAACAATTGTTAGGGTTATTATATGAGATAATGGTAGGTATTGGTCAAGGTCAATAACCATGACCCCTATCCCTAACTAACTTTGCAACCAATTGCCACCGCTACAAACCGTGACCATATTATTCACGTTTTATAACCGTGACCAAGTTAACAGTTGCATTAAGATTGAACGGTTTTTGAACAAAGGAACGGTTTTGGACCGTGACAACCTAGGTCATAGTCCAAAACCTTGACTAAGCACATTTTTCCGTGACAATATTACCATTTTGGTGTAGTGTACTCTATATGCTCCACATACACCTTTATGCTACCAGTTAACTTACTATCTTCTATCATCATGGGAATTCTTTGTCTAGTATAATCAACCTAAGCCCACTCTAAAAAACCTTACAAGGAGACCTATAGTAAATTTTACTCATGTTCTTATACTCCCAACTCTATAACCATCTCCTTCAACTCAAAATATGACACTAAATCTTTACTCAAGTTATAGTAATAATTTGCTTTTCCCCCAGAATAATATAAAATTGTTTTCTTAAAAATTTCCCCACATGATGTAACTCAATAACAAGATATTCATCCATATTATACCTAGTGCAAAGAAAACAATAAACAAAGAAATTAATAAATAAATAAAGCAATAAACATATAAAATAATTGTGAAATAACCCACAATAAAAACAAAGTAATCAATAAAGAAAGCTTATACAAAGCAATAAAGAAAGCTCAATGGGACCACTTTGAAAATAAAGCTACAAAGCACATTCAGCCATCACTATCCTTAATGGGATCATTGTAAAAACAAAGATACTTTTGCCGATTTGTGTACCATATAAACAATAAACCTAATTTTGTTAATTTCTGTGAAATATGTACAAAACCCCTAAATTTCTTCAATTGATATAGCATGCATTTCAACACTAAACATTATCAATATTTATACGTACCTGCAATTAAAAAGAAGCCCTAATTTTCTTCACTCAATTGCATTGATTCCAACTTGGATCGCCAATCACCAATGAAACCCTAACTATTATATGTATTTTTACTTTCTAACTTATGTATTGTGTGCATTGTTATGTGTAAAGATAAAGGGACCCTAGTGGTGGTGGTGTTGTTTTACTGCCCAAACTAGTGCACATGGCTATCATGTGAGTATTTTAAATGATGTGAAAGTTTTAATGCCACATAATTTGTATTTTAATAAAAAAAAAATAGATCCATGTTAGATTATTGTGCCAAATTAGACTTCCATTATGAAAAATTGGACGTAAATTAACTTTTGGACTTAAGTGAAAAAGAGAAAAAAGTTCACTGATACTTTTGTTGAAAAATGGAGCTTGTTGGAAAAAGATGGTAAAGTACGGTGCTATTTTTAGTCATTTAGACATCAAAAAATAGACTATATATTGATATATTAATTATCAATTATCTGTGCTTAGTTACATCAATTTAACTAGTACATAGTAAAGTTTATTTGTGACTTAATTTTTTTGTAAAATGTTTAGACAATGTTTGATTAGAAAATGGAAAGTGATAGTAAAACAAAAATTGTGATAAGTTGGTAAGAAACATTTTATGAAAAATAAACAAGAGATATAAAATATCTCACAACAAAAAAATATCAATTTTTTATTATCATTTTACAACTTGTCCTAATTGCAAGCCTTATATCATTTTAAAAACTCCAACCAAACAGAAGCTTTTCTCCTAACATAATTCTTATCTGCTCTAAAATAAAATTTCAACTATGGTAAAAGATTTTAGTAACACATACCACGGCAACTCATTTTCTCTAGTTTCCCGCGCAATTCTCAACAGCCAAACATAACTAACTCTTTCCCCCAAATCCTTCCCCTCCTCTCTCTCTTACACCTCCCTCCCATTTCTCTCTCCGCAACCCTCCTAATTTGTGGCCATTAACCATCTCCTTCTAACTCTCTCTCTCTCTCTCTCTAATCTTCCCAATTCTCAGTTTACTCCCCAAACAATGTAAACCATTTTCCAATCCTAACACCAAACCCCCCCTCTCAATCTTTCTATCTCTATACGCGGAAATCCGATCATCGGAATTCCGCAATGGAAGATGGATAGAATATTCAGCAGGCCGGCGTCTCATCTCCGCCACTTTCGCCGACCATCTCAACCAATAATCCCAGGCCAACACACCAACAGCATTATATGGAGCCACCAGATTCTAGATCCCGACGGCGATATCGTCAGCAAATGGAACCACGTCTTCCTCATCACCACCTTAATCTCTCTCTTTATAGATCCTCTCTATTTCTATCTCCCTTACGTAGAGGGAGATCACTCCTGTATGAGAACAGATAATGATTCGTCTGTCGCTATTACCTCTGTTAGATCCATTTTTGATCTTTTTTATGCGTTCAATATACTTGTTAAGTTTCGGACCGCGTTTGTGGCACCGAGTTCTAGGGTTTTCGGTAGGGGAGAACTAATTATGGATGCCAACCAGATCGCAAATCGCTACTTGAAGTCTGATTTCATTATTGACCTTGCCGCCATGCTTCCATTACCGCAGGCAAGCAATTAATCATCTCTCTCTGAACAATTGCTTGTATGCCAATTTCGTAATTTTGTTTACGCTTTGTACATCATTGTTTTAATTCATTTGAGTCCAGCTATGGTAAATTAGGCTTGAGGAAAAATTTTCAGCAAAGAAAGAGTTATATTTGAAGACAAGGCCAACGCAAACTTTATTTTCCTCGTGTTCGAGGACAATTTACGGGAGAAATAAGAAATGCTGTCGGATCGTGATTTTCCTCAAATACAGGGATAAATTTCAGGACATTAAAGGTATTTTGAAATCAAACCAATAAACACGAACTTTGGAAAAACATTTAGGGACCATTGTCCATTCTATCCAATTTGGGGAGAATTATAGGAGTCTGCACATACGTGGAGCGGACAGAGGTGGAGTGGGTTGGAATGAGTTTTTATAAGATTTTTCCCCAAAGTTACATTTAGGAATAAATATAGGGGAGGATTGGAGTTGTTCTAACTAATAACCAGGGCCATTTTTTTATTATTTTTTTCCTTTTCCTTCTCATCTGCTGTTCTTTTTACCAGCAGATTAGGATATTCAATTTGAGCAATCCTCATCAATGGAGACCGTAGATTGATACCCGATGCATACCTTAGGGGACATCCTAGATGTATTATTTATTTGTTTGCTTGTTTTGATTTGCAACGGACCAACGGTGTGTATTTCACCAGTACCAAAATATCCAATGAAGGGAGGCATAACTTTCAAATATCACGGCAGGAATAGAGGATCAGATTCTTTAATGATATAAAATTCCATGACAGAAATAGTCTTCAAATACATGAAGTAGTAAATTTTGAGTTAGGAGTAAGACGATGCACGGCAAAATTGAGGCAGAAGGTTATTATATTAGAATTAATTGGCAACTCCTTAATTTCCCTTAGAATTTACAAACCAGGAGGAATACAATACTGCTATTTTGAGGAGGTTTAAATGTCTGTTGATTTGTTAAACTCGAAAAGGATGGGGAATTCTAGAGGTAATTCGGGTTCAACAGTGGGTAGATGTTGGGAAATGCGTCAAAAAAAATTCTAGACGTTCTTTCTTGGAAAAGAGGGCTCCGAAGTAGAGATTGTATATAAGTTGCATAAGCATAACAGTGGGGAATTTAATTTTGTAAATGTCTTTGTCCGCTAGCATATTTAGAATCCATACTTCAGTATGTAATAGTGGAATTAAAGCAGATAAACAAACAAGCATGTCGTTTCTTGAAGTTTCTGTCGATTATTATAATTGTGAGATCAATGGACAATGGTGATCATTTATGCTCTTCTTCCTTGGTAGTGTCTGCATTCTTTTAAGGTGATTCCTTAGAAAAGGTGAAATGAAACTAGATATATGTAGTATATCATTAAAATATTGATTATATTTCAGACAAGTGTGCTTATTCTTTCTCGATGGTTCATATTTCTGACATTTTCCCTCCTTTTTTGTGTTGCAGATTGTTATATCAATTGTAATACCAAAAACGAAAATCAACAGCACGGATCACGCTAACAACACACTTGCTCTTATTGTTCTCCTTCAATATATTCCGAGATTGTTTGTCATTTTTCCTTTAAATCAAAAGATTGTTAAAACTACTAGTGTTGTTGTTAAGACTACTTGGGCAGGAGCTGCATATAATCTTCTTCTCTATATGTTGGCCAGTCATGTAAATCATCCACCATGATCCCCAGATGCTCCCTTTCTTAATTTTGCCTTCTTACTTTCTGGCAACTTGTGATTCTGATTACCTGGTCCACCTCAAATTGATGGCCCCACTTTCCTTTTCAGGATATCTCAAATCTATAGTTCCATTTATATTTTGGGACGTAATAAATGTACCAAATCTCACAATAGGTTATAAGTTGTATTCTTAACCCACTAGTTATGTTGAAAGTAATATTCCCATAAAAAGTACGAAAGTTTGACCTCTAATAAAAGATTTGACATCTAGTTATTCAAACTTAATATGAATTATGATATTTCATTTGTGAGTTACAGTGGATTATATGTGCATTACACTAATAGCATCCGGGAATTACAGTAAGAGTATCTTTGAATTACACTAACAACATCGTCAAAGTGGGACTACTAATTTGAGATGGAGGGAGTAATATGCAACATTACGAACAAGACACACGAAAGCATAAGTTGATCTCCTTAATTTCTTGTTTTTGCAGGTAGCAGGAGCTTCATGGTATCTATTGTCTATAGGACGGCAACACTCCTGCTGGAGAATTGAGTGTAAAAGGGAGCGTAATTCCATTCCGCCATGCTATCCTTCTTTTCTGGATTGTAAAAGTACAAACCAACTTGAACGCAGATATTGGTTGAATGCAACGCATGTGCTTTCCTACTGTGATGCTAATAATGTAAAAAGTGACTTCAAATTTGGAATGTTTGCGGATGCTTTTACTAGTAAAGTTGCTTCCTCTGGTCTCAGGGATAGGGCTTTGTATTGCCTTTGGTGGGGTTTGAGAAGTTTAAGGTATTGGTTAGTTAATTTGGTGTATGCGTTTGAAATTTGTATTTTGCATGCACACTGATATCCTTTCAACCTACCTTGCAGTTCCTATGGACAGAATTTGGAGACTAGCACTTTTCTTGGAGAGACGGCATTTTGCATTTCGCTGTGCATTATAGGCTTGATTCTATTCGCACAGTTAATAGGCAACATGCAGGTCGTATCTTCTGCCTTTAACTTGAATTACCATATTATTGTTACTACTTTTGATAGTTTTGATCGCAGAAGTATTTTTTATCTTTTATACGGAATCGCAATATTCTTCTATATGGCTATGAATAATTGGATCCGGCTCCTCAAGACTGATTTCATAGCATTCTAGAGTAGAGTGGTAAATCTTGACTGATGATTTAAAATTGGATGGCTTAGACTTAAATAGTTACCGTTTGCCTCTCACAATGACTTATTTAGACAGAAACAACCCGTTGAAATCTAAGCCATCTAAAGCACTCTAGATGAGGCCAATACTCGATTAATTTACTTGTAAAGCAGTTTCCAACATGCCATGTCCTTCTAGTTCCACTACCTATATGGAAACTTGCATTAAGATGAAATAAGCTTTTGCTTGACTATGATAACTGACATAATCTTTTTTTTCCTATGTAATTTGAAGACATATTTGCAATCAATGACGATGAGACTTGAAGAGTGGAGGGTTAAGCGAAGAGATACTGAGGAGTGGATGAGGCACCGCCAATTACCTCCAGAATTGCAAGAGCGTGTTCGTCAGTTTGTTCAGTACAGATGGTTTGCCACGAGAGGAGTTAACGAAGAATCTATTCTCCAGTCTTTCCCAACTGACCTCCGTCGCGAAATTCAGAGACATCAGTGTCTTAACCTTGTCCGCCGTGTATGTTTTTCTTCCTTTTACACTTGATGTGATTGAGACTCAAAATTGCTAGAGATTCAGAATAAATAAATAAATCTATTTTACAGGTTCCTTTCTTTTCACAAATGAATGATCCACTTCTTGATGCCATATGTGAACGGCTCATCTCATCGTTGAGCACTCAAGGCACCTACATCGTGCGAGAGGAAGACCCTGTAAACGAGATGCTATTTATTATAAGGGGAAAACTCGAGAGCTCCACAACTAACGGAAGGAGGTCCGGATTCTTCAACTCTATAACCCTTGGGCCTGGTGACTTTTGCGGGGAGGAGTTGCTGACATGGGCCTTAGTGCCCACCCCGAATCTCAATCTTCCTTCGTCAACTCGAACTGTGAAAGCACTGACAGAAGTAGAAGCTTTCGCACTCAAAGCTGAAGACCTCAAATTTGTTTCGAGCCAATTCAAGAATCTTCACAGCAAGAAACTCCAACATGCATTTAGGCACTATTCTCACCAGTGGAGGACATGGGGCGCTTGTTTTATACAAGCTGCATGGAGAAGGTACAAGCGGAGGAAGCTGGCAATGGAATTGGCTATACAAGAGAGGAACTATTATATGCCATTAATCAATGACAGTGATGAAGTGGATGATGGAGATTATAATGATGACGATGGTGGTGATGAGAGTGGTGAGAGCTCATCATTAATTGATAATAAACAAAAGGTACAACACCTTGGAACCACAATTTTGGCACATAAATTTGCTGCAAATACAAAAAGGGGATGCATCAGAAGGTTATGGTGGTGGAACCGGATCCTTCCACCCTAAAAATGCCGCGGTTGCTTAAGCCTGATGAGCCTGATTTCTCTGTAGTCAAAGAGCATGATTAGCCAGTAAGTACAGGATTCTTTTTTTCACAGTACATACATATGTAAAAAAGTTCATGATTTTTTTATTTTTTTTCACATTCTATAGTCTTGGAATTGTTTAAAAAATAGTAGCAGATTAATACTCACGTACATTATAAAAGAACTAGTAGTATAATACTATAATATGTGAGTATTACTTTCAGATATAAATGAGTAAATTTAAATTTTTCATTCTGCACAGAGACATAACATTTCTTACAGTGTTTCGAGCGGGGTGTTATAGAGGAGCCAACTTTTTTTTTGGTTTGTTTGGTTAGATTTATAGTCATCAAGTTCCAATATATTTGTAGAATTTGATGAAATATGTTCGAGGAGTTTCAAATTAATAGTTCAACTTAAATTTTAGTATTTTATTAAAAAATTCTGATTTTATTTTAATCGATCATTTATTTATAATATAACTTATTTCAACAGGGTTTCTTACCACTAGCATGAGTTTTATTGAACATATCTTCTTTAGATTTTGGTAATACTTCATTATTGTAAAAATATTTATATCTTTGCTACTAATTAATTAAATTTTTTATACTCTCGCTTTTGTAGTTCAAAATAAATACCCATCAATCACATCACCAACATAGTTTTTTGTTGCCAATTGACATCGCTAACTATTAATTTTAACATTTAAAAATGTATTATTTTAAGTATTGTAAAGATTTTAACAATTTGTCTCCGTATGATATTTATACTAAGCATTAAAAGTCGCATGCAGGGTAAAGCTAATTGCTACACAGTAATATTGTAAAATTCTAGCTAAAATGAGAAGTAAATATTAATTTTTATCATTCAGTAATAATTTTAACAAAATATAATAACATCATAAACAAAACTAACACTGGTCCAGCCGGACTCTAACCCTCCCAAAATTTCAAATTCTCTCATCTTATGTTAGAAAAAAAATGGTATTTCAGCCCCAACTACAAAGTTTAGCGTACCGCAACTTAGTCTGCCCCCACTTGTTTATTTCCTTGTGCAATTTGAAGGGTGTCATTGAAACGTGGGAACCCTCTGTACATTGTTTTGAACGCTATTTGTATTATTAAAATAATTATTTTTTTACTTGAGTAAAATATTATTTTTAAAAATCATATTTATTTTATTAATAAGTATAATTATTTTAATAATAGCACCAACCTTTTGACACCCTTTACTCCTGTCTCTCGTGCTAAAAGCACAAACATTCTCTCTCCTTTTTCTTTTCTTTTCTTTTTTCATTTTTTACTTTTTCAAGTAAATTTTTCTCTTTTTTACAAATTACACTTGTTTTCCCAAATATACCTAATTATCCAAAGCACAAATTTGCATAAGACAACCTAATTTCATCTTCTTCTCTTTTCTTTTCTTTTCTTTTTTTAAAAAAAAATAAAACAAAAAAAACTTATTTTTTTTTCTTTGATATGTATTTAAGATTATGCGAGTGTTTTTTCTTTTTCTTTTTCTTTTTGTGAAGTTACATATCCATATATTACTCTCTTGAATTTAAATATTAATTTTCTTTAACCTCTTAACTAGAGTTTGTGCACACGTAATGCGTGTGTGATTCGAATATATATAATCTAGAGAACCCAATTCCGCACTTACCTAAAACTATATCATATTTTCTCTATTCCCATATTGCTCATATAAATATACAATAATGTTTTTCTTAAACAACAGTTAACAATGATAGCCTAAGCAATAATGTTTAGATTAATCAAAAAAATATAACAAATTTCGAGATAACTTGTATCAAATATAATATACTTGCTATCAGCGATAGTTCAAAATAATATAGTTTATGCTATAATAATGAATGTATAACACGACTTTAATAATCACCAAAATGGATTTCGATTTTATATAAAACACGATACATGTGTACGTAGTTCATAGCATATAGGTAACTTAAAATGACGTAGTGGAAAGCTATGAATAGGATACAAACTCACAATATAGAGGAAACACTTAAAATTTTATTAAAAGATGGTTTGCCATAAACGATTACAATGAGATCCTCTTATAAGAGGTTACAAATGTAAGAAAGGAAACAAATTCAAAATAATTCAAAAAACTGACAAAAATGGAAAATTGCAGAAATTATGGGATTTTGCAATGCCGCGCTGGATTTGACGGAAGTCAAATCAGACTTTTCAAACTCAACTTATTGTGTTATTAAAACATGCCTTAAATAGTAAGTACACGAATTCGGAGGCCTAAACGAAAGAATTTGGCCAAAAAACGACGTACATCACCGCTAGTAGTAGTGACCTGATTTCTCTAGGCCATTTCGGGTCAAATTAGCCAGGCCCCACGCAATTATGGTCTTGTCACTTTTTGGGCTATGCGGGCTTACGACGATCCAGTGTTGTTAAATACAATTCCGATATATGTTCTACATCATAAAATAACATTTTTAAAAGATTGAGAATGGGGATCTCAAAATGTCTCGACCTGGTGGGTTTTCAACCCACCACGATCTGAATGGAGCTGATCCAGATCAGGTGTTACTCCAACTAGATCGGTTTTGGGTTTACTAAATTAAAACCCATACTTGGTAGGTTCGGGTTTATGTAAAAAAATACCATTTGACTCGTCCCACCCCGAATCGAATATAGTATTTTTCTTTACCTTTAATATCCTTATAATGCTCTATAATTACGCCTATTCGACGCGGGTTGGGCGGGTTACGATCCAAGTACACTAACAAGCAGGTCGGTTTTGGTTTCTCAATATAAAACTCGCCCCAAGTTAGGACGGGTTCGGTTCGGAGTAATTCTACAATTGGTTGAATTCAGATTTAGCCAAATCAGACCAATTGTCATCCTTAATTACAAACTAATCTAGTGGTAAGTTATCACCCTTGCGTAGGCAAAGGCCTGAAGCCAAACATTTTTTCTTATGCTATTATTAACTATAACTATATATTTTTTTAGAAAGAACATTATAATAGGGGCAAAATATGAATAGAGAAAATATAATATGACTTTAGGTAATCGCTGAATTAGGTTCTCACTTTATATAATAATAGATCCTGATTCAAGATAATTTTTTTTATTAATTTCAAATGTTGTTTGATGTTTATGATGATTAATTTTATATATGCTGGCTATGTTGTTGGGTTTTTTTTTTAATGTTGTCTTATATTAAAATCAGGATTAAAATATATTTTTTACAATAGAAAAACTTATCATAAAATCCTAGTTTATTTCAACTTATCCTATAACCTCCCTAAAAAAATTAAAAATAAATAAATAAAATTACGGGTCTGCCCTACATAGTATATTCGTTAAAGAAGGATATTCATATTGCTAAAGCAATATTCTCATTGTCATATTATAGTATTGTTTTAAAAAGTTGTACTATATACTTCTAAAGTTATACATTGCTCCCGCAATGTAGATAACTGATTTGGCAATAATGCCAACATTAGGCTGTGTTTGACACGCTGGATAAAGAGATAGGATATGATAGGATAGGAAATGACCAAATATTGTTAAGAGAAAGAGACATATACTTAATTGATTGAATGATTGTATTAAAATATTACTATGGAGACTCTTTATATATGGTTACGAGAATGATACAAATAAGGAAAAAATAAAAACCTAATAAGCCTAGAGATTCAGATATTGCTAATCAACTTTTATAAATATCAACTATATTAATGACAACTACCAAATATATATTATATAGGTTAACATCTGCCTCCAAACTCAAGATGCTAAGAGACCAACTTGAGTTTGGAAAGTAAGTCTTGAAAGGCCGATAAAATTTTACGTGATGATGGCTTAAAGTAAAGATTATCTGGTAAGGGAGGTCCGGCATTGTTGTCCAACATGATAATTGGTTGTCCTGCACGGTTGCCATCTAGGGCAAGGTCCATCACGTCATAGTTGATGCTCGAGGTGAGGTCCAACACGACTGATCGAGGATGGTATGATTGATGTCCGAGGTGAGAGATGATGGAAAGAGAAATATGTGTATATATATATATATATTTGGTGGTGGATTTAAGATTTAAAAAATAAAAAAATGGGTACATGTAATGACCCAGTCTTGAGCTTAACAAGATATTGTCCGCTTTGGCACAGAGCCGCATAGTTTTGTTTTTGGCGAAAGTCATCAAGACACCCTTAAAAGGCCACTTACTAATTAGGAACAAGTGGTTACTTATGAACCAAGGATTTACCAATGTGGGATATTTTGGGTCTTACAGTCTTTCCCCTTTAAATCCCTAATGTCCTCGTCAGGCCAGGGTCACACACAATCAATCTCAACTTTAGCTATCCTCATATAGTGATTCCAGCTCACCGTTAGTCGCACAGACCCGACCCACAATATCCACACATCACGTGGTAGTAGTCCTAGTTCTACTCTGATACCATCTATAATGATCCGATCCCGAGCTTAGCAAGATATTTTCTGCTTTAGCATAGAGCCGCGTTGTTTTGTTTTTGGCGGCAGTCACCAAGACACTCCCAAAAGGCCTCTTACTAATTAGGAACCAAGTGGGTACTTATGAATCAATGATCTACCCATTATACTACCAATAAGATATTTTGGGTCGTTACAATTAATAATAACCACTATTATTATTGTTGTTGTTGTTGTTGTTGTTGTTGTTGTTGTTGTTGTTCTTGTCGTTAGTATATCCTTTAATCTAACTTATGATCACAACATTACTTCCATTTCCACATATGTTGGCACATATACTTTTAATGGACCTTATTGTGTGTTGTGAACTAAATTGTTTTAGATGTCATGAGCAGACTTATGTGTCACTTAATTATAAAATTGTGAAAGTCCACCAAACGTGGTCGGGTATGATGATAATTGTTGGGCACATATTATTTATATTTGAGCGCCTAGCTAGCACTCTTGTTATTAAATTTTTTTTCTCTTTACCATGCATGTTGTTATGGATACCCTCGTTAGGATGGATAAGTAGCAGGGATAACACATCCAATAACATTTTGGCCAAGTTAGTGTCCTTGAGGCACGCGGGTTACACTTGTACCACGGTTGAAAGCACCAAGAATGAGGATAAGCTTGCATTTCTTGTTTTTTTGATAATTGTACAGGTTATATGTGCTGGATAAAAAAATTTATTGAATAAGGGATTAAATTTATACGTTTACTTTCTCTTGTTAGTCCTTTGTAATTCTACATACACTTTCATATTTGCATGTATTGTTAGCACAGGTTATACGAGGTTAGGTTAGAGCTAGATTTGTTTTTCCTACTGGGCATTGCTCATTCCCTCTTAGATTTTGCAGGCTATCTGCAAGTAGATAACACTAATTACCTGCCAAAGCTTTCTTGAAAATTAGGGGAGGCGTCGAGGAGGCTTTTAGTTTTTCTATCACTTAGTTTGATTAGATGAATGGTTAGTTTGAACTTAGAGAACTTTTGGTTATGGACTATATGAAAGAGATATGTCCTAGGACTATTCATAGATTATGATTTGTACTTGGATATTTTATGCTTATTGTTATTAATAAAGTTTATTTATTATACTTTATATTCTCTTGTAAATAATATATATTAATACTAGTTCATCAAGTACGTGATTTGATTGTGGGATGCTAGTAGTGTTATAATAATATTATTTAGATGTCTCTAATCATGTGTCAATAACCTAGGATCACATTGATATAATGATTAGAGTATGGGTCAGCTGATGATTATGTTCCACAAGTCATGGATAAGGAAATATCAAGCTGAACATACTGATACTTGTTAGGGAACAAAGTATTGGACTGACCCGCTTTGGGGACACTGCGAGGAGTGTTACATAATGTCATCAGTGATGTTTCCCATTTGTGATATCGTATTATCCTCAGACCTGAGATCGCCATGGTTACCAACATAGGGATTAGCATGTCAGGCATTATCAAACGTTGCTCTTGATCGAGTAATTATAAAGATGATGACCGAGCATACTATGAACTATGTAGAGGTATGTGGTTGATCAAGATGGGATTTGTCACTCTCATATATTGAGAGAGATATCGTTGGGCCCCTTGATAAGTGTAATTAATATTTGCATGGCCATGCACAAATGAGATGTCATTTGTTTTAGATTAATTATACTTAGAGATCAAGAAATAAAGATTGAACTATACAAGAATGACACTTGCCTAGTCTTGTGTTCAATCTAGATATCGAATGATAAAAGGAGTTAATATGTGGAATATCAATTTAAAGGTTGTGTCGTTTTTAACCTTTATACCCTTTGGATAGTAGTAATGTTTTACTAGAGACCGCTTACTATTCGTATAATAAAACGGGCTAAAAATTATACTGCCAAAGAGTATAAAACCTACAGGGTCGCACACCAAAACGAGTTGGATCAAAACGAATTAAAACGGGCCAAGTTGGACTTGGGCCCAGTTCGTTTGTTGCTTAGGGTTCTCACTAGGGTTCCCTTATAAAAGGGAACCTCTATTCATCTTGGCCGTCAAGGAAACTTAGAGAGGCCAGAGAGTCGAAATAATAGAGAGAACCCTAGAAGGCGCTAGTACACCAAGCAAGATCTCACCTCGTTCGTGTGTGCATACCGTAGAGGCGTCGTAGTTTCTACGCTAAGGACGACAACAACAGAAGGATCCGATCCACCCTATTCGTTTCATTAACACCAAATCGCATATAAGGTATGTCTTCTGTCGATTTTATTGAACAGCATAGATCCTAGGGTTTTAAGATTAGTGCGTAAATATGTGTATGCGATGCATGATTACTGCCCTAATTCCCTACACTATATGACATACTTAAGTTAGGTTATATTTTGTGCCAGTTAGTGTTTCCGATTTATAGTTATTGATGTTTTAGGATTATTTGGATTAATGCAAGACCTTTTATTTATTTATTATTTTGGGTAACTCATGCCTAAATTTTGGGCGTCACAGTATATATTTTTGATTGGTGGTACGATGGAGTTGGGAGTAGAAGGGTGATTGGATGAATGGTAGGGCAATGAAGATTGCGTGATTTAGGTTTGGCGTATGATGTGAATTTTTGAGCAGCTGTGGTATGGGATGTTAATGACGGCATTAGGGTTATAGCCTTATAGGTGGTGGGTAATAGGTGATGGCAATAGGGGATATAATACGTAGTGGGTGTGTAGTAAGTTTATAGGTCTATATATATGTGTATATTTATATATGGAGGGTATAGATGGTGGGTGTAGATCTAGCAGTAAGATAGTGTGGGTTTGAGAAAGGCAGTAGCGAAGAATAATGACTTTGTATACGTAAGTTATAGGTGGTAGATAACGTGTTTGATATATATAGGTGGTGATATAAATCAAGAATATAAAACAGAGGCAAAATAACCAAGAACGTAGAATTTGAGGCTATTGCACAGTAGGATTTTGTTCCGGCGGACGATGATATACATCTTCCGCCAACAATGTACGAAGGAGTGCGGATAAAACTTGCTCTGATACCATGTTAAGAGAAATATATATGTATTGAATTGATTGAATGATTGTATTCAACAATTACAATTGAGTCCCTTTATACAAGGTTATAAAAATGATACAAATAAGGAAAATGTAATACTTAATCAACCTAGAAATTTAGATATTGCTAATCAACTCTTATAAATTGCAATTGTATAAATGACAATTAGCTAATATATTATATATGTTAGCAGATATGATGGGAAATTAATCAATTGGATAAGGATTATGTAGGGTAAGAATAACTACTAGCCAGATAAGAAATAAATAAGATTGGCGTTTGATGCTGTCTAGAATTAAAAGTCTGAATAAAATATAATAAATTAATGCAACTTTTAAGAATAACTCAACATCACTACTTTTCGTCTATTTTTTTAATTTTGTTTAAAGTTTCTTACTGTTAACACTACAAATGGGTCTACAGCACCCAACATTATTTTAGTGATACTTTCATATGCATATTTTCTGACAATTTTGATGCGTTTAGAATAGTTTTTGCAATGCAATGCTCGAAATCTTTTTTTAAAAAAAACACTTTTATTTTGCATTAGGTCATATGTATCTGAGTTGCTATAGTTAGGTATTCAAAGCAAAACAATTAATCTATCTATATTATATTATACTTTACTTGTATACTTGATTTTGTTTATAAAAATAGGTAATTCTAATGTGATTTATATTGTATTAATAATTAAACTTCGTAAAAAAATATTTCGTTGAGAACAAAAAAAGTTAAAATATATAGACTAGAAGAATTACTTTGCAATGAAATATCTGTTAGAAAAATGTCTACGGTAAAAAATTGGTATTTTTTCTAGAAAACATATTAAGTTACATTCTTATAATTAATTTTCTGGTAGACATATTAAGTTGTATCCTTTTATTTTTCTAGTAGACATATTAGTTAGAATGTGGGGCTCATATCATATTTATCTTTATCAAAATCCATTCCAACCAATGAGTAATCACCTGGACAATTTATCACATACATGGCTAATTTGTAATACGTCAAGTTATTGAAACAAATATATGACATTGAGAGGCAAATGCAAATTATGAAACGGTAGTGCTGGTAGCCCGAAATAGGCTACAATCAATTGAAATAATGATCAAGTGGAATGAATGCCAACCTTTTCAATTTACTTTAGAACCCTATTATTGGCTTTCAATTCAACAATCACACGAATGAAAACATGTGTAATTTTATTTTATTTTCATTTACGAATTTTTCGGGTGGAATTTATATCTCATAGGTCTCTCAAAATTTCAAATAATGGTCAAGTAGTTGCTTTACTTGCTTTTCCCCTCAAACTAGTATTTTTCAAAATTGCAGTCAGTACTCATACTCTTTTAGCATCCAAGAAGGTAAGCCCCTCTTTTTCTGTATGAGTCCACTGGCCCCATGCCCCCAGCCAGTGAGTTAAATAGGCACAGAAACAAATATTTGCCAAACATCATGCACACAAACAAGTAAACATCAAACAAACTATTAACTAAATACCCCTTCCTTCCAAATATTATCCAATTTCACCTTCCACTAACCCTCTCACAGGTACTAGGAAAATATTAGGGGGTGTATTCAATTGAGATTTTAAAAGATTGTTTATGGATAATTTAGTCCAATAGATTTTAAAAGACTATTTAAAAATGTAATGACTTATAAGATTTTTTTAAAAGATTTTTTATACTCAAGATTTTTTATGTTTGGATTTTAAAGATTATATCATTAGAATTTATAAGATTTGAAAGGACTACATGGATTTTTTATACTCAAGACTTTTTATGTTTGAATTTTATGATGAGTAATGTTTAGTTCAATGATGTACGAATTCTCCAGCATCAGCCTTTACAACCCAAGCTTTTCAAATGATGGTGAAATTTTTCCTTACCAAAGGTTCTATAAAACCCACTATCATTTCTTAATAAAAGAAATGAAAAAAAAGTTAATAAACATTATGATTCTTGTGAAAGGCAGAGAGTGCCGATTTTGGTGTTTATGCTTATCAATGAAATTTATTTAAAATATCAATAAAATTATGCAGGCAATCTTTAAAATGGGGTTCAATTGAAGAGTTCAAGTCTCAAAGAATATGAAAATGTACACATACATACATATATGTATATATATAAAGAGGGAGATAGATGATATATATATATACCCATTTCATAAACAGAAGCATTGGTGAAGTTGGAAGGGAAATGGGTGAAAGGAAGAGGTAAATGTAGAGAAGAGATGTGAGAGAATTGGTAAATCTCTAGCATAAAACAGAAGTCTCACGTGAAAAGTCTCATGGGTTAAGGTGGAATTCTTTATAGGGTTTGGTATCTATACTTTCCACTAAAAAGTCACACAAATTCCTAATTTTAAAAAAATCCATTGAAATTAGCAAGTTTTTGAATACCAAAAGACTTTTTGTTACTTATTTAAAGTCCTGATTGAATACCACTAAATTTGGATACACTCTTTAAAATATCCAAATAGTCCTGATTGAATACCACAAGACTTATTTAGATTATTTAAAAGTCTTAATTAAATACCACAAGACTTATTTATCCCAAAATAGTCTTTTAAAATCCTAATTGAATACACCCCCCTTAGCTTGTCATAAAGATAGAACTCACTTTAATTAAAAACGTACAAAATAAGCGGTTTGACTAACAGAAAAATGCGATTGATCGGAGATAAAAACAATACATCAAAACCTTAAATTTGAAAGAAGTACAAATAAAAAAGAACAATAGATGGAAACAACAACAAAAGAACATGTATCTATAAAATGTGAAAAACCATACCTGACACAACTCCAGCAATATGGTAACATGTCCATTGGAGCTTAAAAATTTGTCAACTACGCTCGCTCTCACAAATTCAGGCTTGCTTCGGATCCTTCTGTATTTTGGCGAAATACATACTATGTTAGAACCTCAACACATATATATCAAGACACTGAATGCAGAACTTTTCTTTAATTAATTCGACTATATACCATACTTAACTGGTTTGAATTTACCATCATTGATTTAATTCGAATTTAATTGTATATTTACTTTCTTATATTTATTTTTAAGAAAGGTAGCATTGGAAATCAACTTAATAAATTAAAATAAGAAAATAATTAATATTTTATCCTGATTAAAAAATTGTCCTGCAAACTAATGAATTCAAACGAGTGTCCTTTATTATAAGCACCATTTATTTATTGTCCTTTATTATCATTTCCTATTATTTTAATTAATCAATTTAATTGTTTAAAGATGGAAAACTAAGAAAATCTAATAAAATAGACCGGTAGCTTTTAATCCCACAAGGAATGGGATAGAATGATCCCACCTCTTAGGTAGGATAATTATATCCGATATTTTGTGGGATATAAGTTTCAAATGGGATTAATTTATCCCCAATAATATCATATCCAATCTTGTACTTAACATGGGATAAGAAAATGCTATTATAGTTTGCCTAATACCAGAGACGTAATATGATAACTTTATCTTATTTAATCTAGCACTGACATGCCTAAATTTTTTAGAGGTTGAGTAAAATATTTTTAAGAAAAATAAGAGAATTTTTTTATAAGAATTAAATAATTACCAAAGTCCGAACTACAATAATAAAATTTTGGCTTAATGACATATTTGACCATCAAACTTTACTATTTTTTTCAATTTGGCCACTGAACTTTTTTTTTGTCTAAAAACCCATTGAACTCCCGATAACGTTTCAATTTGACCCCAGCATTTAACACCGTTAACATAGTTAATGGAAAAATTGGAAAAAATTCATGTAAATCAAAAATTGTTGATTTTTCCTCAAAATTGGTAGGCATAATTGCTTCTATATGTTTTTTTGAGATCGTCTAGGGTTTAAATTGAGAGAACAACTTAACTTAAACCCTTAATTTAAACCCTACACTTACCTAAATCAAACCCTCAATTTAAACCATAGACTCAATTTAAACCCTAGACGATCTCAAAAAAATATATAGAAGCAATCATGCCTACCAATTTTGAGGAAAAATCAACAATTTTTTATTTACATGAATTTTTCCCATTTTTTCCGTTAACTATGTTAACGGTGTTAAATACTGAGGCTAAAATGAAACGCTATTGGGAGTTCAATGGGTTTTTAGACAAAAAAAAAAGTTCAATGGTCAAATTAAAAAAAGTGATAAAGTTCGATGATTAAATATGTTATTAAGCCTAAAATTTTATTTACAGCAACAAAAGGGAGAAACATAAGATTTTTAAAAATTCATTACCCAGAGAATCTATACATCCCAATTATCCCGTAGTAAAAAAATAGTTACAAGTAATAATACACAAGTCTTCAAAAATGATAATAAACAAAACCGCTACAAATCCCACAATTCCAATGCTCAAGATCGATCACTATCGAATTTGCAAAACAAAGTATCACACCCCGATTTTCGAGACGCAAATAAAAGAATTTAAGAAAAATAAGAGGATTTTACAATAAAAAATAAGTAGTCTTTAAAAATTATTATCTCAGTCCACATTACCATAATGAGGATTTATTTATGGAAAAATAAGAGGATTTTACCATAATGGACTCTTTTATTTACAATAGCAAAAAGATAATAGAATCTTTTAAATATGGCCAGATCGAGAATCTATACGTCTCATCTATCCCAAATACAATTAAAAAACAATTACAACAAGTTTTCGAAAATTGAAATTAATAAAACCACTATAATTTCTTATTATATGTAAGTTTCACTCAATTTCATTTATAACAAGTATATAATGACAGAGCTTCATGAATAAAAAATAATGGCCAATCCATAAAAGTATATTATATAACAATGCAACTAGCACATAACAAGAAGTCGCACTTGTATCATTAAAAAAAAATAAAAAAATTTAAGAAGAGACTCAACAAGGCATTTCTCCACTACCTCAAATTCCATACAAACATGAAATTGTACATATATATTTGCTTCAATCTTCTTGTCCTCTTCCTTATGGCATTTATTATTTTTCTTTTGGAAGAACACTTCTCTGCTCTTAATTTCCTTCCCCGACTTTACTCTCTGCTCATAATTTCTCTTTCCAAGGATAGCAATATTGCTAGAGCAACTTTAGTACTTTAAAGCTAGAATGGACCAAAATACCCACTAATGTCTCAATGGTCAATTACTAGTTTTTTTATTCCTTAATTACCCTTATATCATTGTTGCCAGAACACATTAAAAATTATGCATACACTTTCCCTCCCTTTCCAACTTTACTTTCCCTCTTTCCTCTCCGGCCACTTTTATTTCTTCCTTCCCCAAGTTTACTCTCTACTCATAATTTCTCTTTCCAATACTCTAGAGCTTTCACATATGTCCAAATTTCAACCTTTATCAAAAACCTTTCTACAACAAGAAAAGTCCTTGGATTTTAATTGAAGGTTAGTCTTTGCTTATTTTTAATTTCTTGTTTACTATGTGTATACCATTTTATTTTGTGAGATATTATTGGGATACATAACTGATTTTTATTCATGAATGTGCTTTTTATTTTTTGCTCTCATATGAAATAAATATAATGACTTAAAATGAGATAAAGCTCATTTCAAAGAGTCTATAATTTCTATTTTTTCTATGTTTACCGTAGTGACTTAAAAATAGTAATATTTTTTATGGCTTGTGTTCCCAAACATATATATAAAATAATATTTTTTTTAACAATGGATTTGTTGTAAACATATGCTTGTATTTTTTTAATTTGGAAGAGTAAGATCATTAAAAATAATATAAAATAATTAACTCTTATTTAATTGGATGCAGATTTTGCAAAAAATAAAGATGGCTAATATAGATGATTTGGTTCCACAATTTGACTGGGTTTATTTAAGTCACAAAGAATTGCTTAGCAATGTAAAGAGGTTTTACCATATGCAAGGTTGTGCCTCAAGGAAAGATAAATATGCAACTATTGGTTATGATAAGGGAGGTTGTTATCGAGATAGACGTATTATTGTCATGAGGGAACGCCAAAGGGACACATTAACTCGCCTAATAAATTGTCCATTTGAAGTTCAAGGTAAAAGAGTGGATAGTGTTTGGATGAGATCAAAAATAGCTTACATAATCACGAACCCTCCAATGATATGTCCAAACACCCAACTTGTCGCCGGTTATCTGAAGAAGATATGAGAAGTGTTCATGAAATGACAGGAGCAAGAATTGTACCACGTCAAATTTTATCATCTCTTCGGCAAAAGAATCCTAATCTCCAAGCCGTGTCTCAAACCATATACAATATAAAGGCTAAGGTTTATAAAGAGATGTGCTAGAAAGATAAGATATGGTATTGCCTCTTCGTTCTATACATTCACAATAGAGGGTCGACATGAGGTCATTAGTTTGGAATGATGGTGAGATGAGCAATAAAGATGATGAATTCAAAGGGTTGCTCAGTAAATTTCAAGATGAATATCTACAGTGGCCTCTCAATCAGAAAGAAAATGCCCGAGATCAAATTTCCCAACTCATAGGTGCATCACTTCCCGTTTTACTCAAGCCAATTATAGGGATTCACAAAGGATGTCTGTCAAAGAAGCAAAAGGAATCATTCTCTACAAGGCGTGATCTTTCACAGTTTGAGATTGTTGAAACAAATCGCCAATGTAGTACTTGTAAGGGCTTTGGACATAATACTTGTAACTGTCAAGGTAGAACAGGAGGTCGTGAGCACAATCCATAGTTTTGGAAAGAAACTTGGTGATCGGGACATAATTTTGCAATCTTTGTTAGTGGTGAGTTTTCCCCCTTAATTAATTCTAATGAATTTGATAGTTTTTTACCTTATTTATTTGTAGTGATTTTGATTTACTTTTCTTAGTAACAGCAGGATAATAATGTTGCAACCTGCATTAGATGTGGTGAAATTGCTTATGCTATTATTTTGCTGGCTTCAAATTAAAGTGGTGGGTGTTTGAAGACCATTGAAGAATTTTTATTTTTGGTATTATTTTATATTGTGACAAACTCTGGGTTAACAATGAAAATAATATTGAATTCTTGTTTTTGGTATGTGTTATTGTAAATTTTTTTTCATGCTCCTTCCTTTTGTAAGGTGGTATTGACTAGTTATGGAGAGCATATGAAAAAATTAATGAAGGCACTGGAAAACGAGAGAAAATGGTTACACATTTTTTTTTTCATGCACAAAGACTGAGATATTAATCAACAAAACAAAAGCACAATTGAGGTACAAAAGAACCTGTAGCAAAAGCTGTTGACTTCTATGGGCTTTTTAGTCCATTCATACTTTAAAGTATCAAAGTTGCTCTGGTAGATTGTTTTTAGCTCTGGCAATATTTCCACCCATTAAATTCAAAGTAGAATATTCTACACTAGAGTTTTAAACACCCCCCCCCCCCCCCCCCCCCCGCCCTGCCACCACACACACACACACAATATTTTAAAATTCAAAATAAAAGAAGGCAATTAATTTATAATAAAAATCAGATGTAAGCAATCAATCATAAATAATCAACCAATCTAAATTTAAAAATTAATTCAAATTTTAAAATCAAACTTCCTTATTAAGTTCTTCTTTTTTTTAAAATATAATTTAATCGAATTATATATAAATATACATTTTTCTTAAGAATATGGGATTTTGCACAAAGTCTGGTGGGGGTGAGTTACCAAACTCAGTAGGTTCTTCAATAATACATGAGCTTTTTCAAATTTATTTATATCAATATAAATCTAATATGTATATATATATATAACAACATATTACGCAAAAAAAAAAGTCAATACATCCAATTTTTAACGCATGAAAATTAATTACATATAAATTAATTCACTCAAATAAACAAATACGTGCAATGATAATGAAATTGAATAGTGGCCCAACTTGTATTTCTCCCCTACCTTAAATCAAAAATACAACATTGACCAAACGCTCTTCCCTTTTTTCTTTTTTGTATTTTCTCTTCTCATATCTTTTCCTCCTATTTTTTTTCCAATCTTTCTTTTTCTCTATCTCTGGGCAAGAGGGCTCTCTCTCTCTCTCTCTCTTCTTTTTCTTTTTTGCCTTTTTTCTTTCACTCATTCCGTAGATTTCTTTTATCTCTACCTCTCTTTGCTGCTTTTTTTTTTCATCTCTAGATGATCTCTCTCTTAGCAAAATTAAGATTTATAAAGGGCAATAATAAATATTTTATGTTTTGAAATTCAAATTTTAAACATTGTACTGATTTTTAATTCAAAGTTTAAGTTAAGCAAATTAGTGATAATGCATAATGTAATAAATGACATAGTATATATTGTTTTAAAATTCAAATTTCAAACACAGATATGATTTTTAACTCAAAGTTGAAGTCAAACAAATTATTGATAATGTATAATGCAATAAATTATATGGTAGATATATTAGAAGGCAAAAATGTTAGTGTGAAAGACATATTATATGTTTGATTTGTACGAATTATGAATACTATAATTGTTTTTACTAATAAAGGCATGTAACATACATATTAAGTGTTTGATGCCTTTTTAAAAGTAAGAAGTTTATATAACATATCATGTAATATAACTACTGCCCATATGGTAAGATGACAGACATAATATGCTTACATCTCCATATGGGTAAGAACTCCAGCAATTCATTTTATTTAGATGACTGTTTAATTTGTATAATTTTCATGGTAATCAAACGAGATGTAAGGAAGACATATTGTGTGAATTTATTGTAAACATATACATCAATCGAGTTAAAATATATCTCCATGTTGAGATAATATGTTTAAGTATTACACCTTGAAATATGATTGGTTATGGAACAGTTGAGTCAGGAATAACGTAATACCCACTTGGGTTACCATGCACGAGCGAGGGCAACAACAAAAGACCAAGCACTTCCTTAGTGTAACTTCAATGTCATACTTAAAAATTTAAGACAAAAGTGCGAGAGAAATATGAGGAAAAGAAAAAAGAGATAATAAAATGTATGTCAGATGTTAACCCTAGAGGGGGTGAATATATAGGGTTTATGGCAAATTAAAAGTGTTTCAAAATAAACTAAGATAATCAATAAGAATTTTGAACAATTAATCAAAGATACAAAGTGAAATGATAATGAAAATAAACAAAGAAATAAGGATAGAGAGATATAACCATAACACAATCACGTTTTATTCACGCGGATCGATTTTCAATCATACATGCGTGCCTAAGTAGTGACCTCGACAAATTACAATAAACGATTTTCTCACAAATGAAAATCAAACATCTTTACAAAGTGCAATTTTACTCACTTCACTTCTCACAAGATTCTCTTGCTCACACAATGAGAAAACCTCTCAAATATAAAGTGAAATAGGTTTTGGTGACACACACCAATGAAATATAACTCTATCACAGTGCTTACAAAAGATTACAAGATGAATGCTCACTTCCAGAGTTCTGATGATTTGATTAAGAGATAGAAAGTTGGATTGCTCAAATCAAGAAATATTTTGTTCAAAGACAGATTGCTTGAAGTTATTTTTGATCAAAGCTTAAAAGATGTTGCAAGAGGTGGTTTTTAAGGCTTAGAAATAATGCATAAATAACTTAGAAGATGAATATAACCGTTTGGAGTTACAGGTAACTGTTTAGAAACAAGCCAAACAATTAAATTTCTCTCGCACTGAAACAGTCACCTGTTTAAGGTACAACAGGCGCCTGTTGTGCTAAATAGTCTCTTGTTTCCTCAAAACAAATGCCTATTTGCCACCTGACTCCATCTTTCAAAGCTATTTTTTCCTTAAAAGGTAAGACTTAAAAATCATCAACCCATGATTCTTCACTTGAATCAACCCATGAGGCTAGAGCTATTTTCTCTTTGAAAGGACAATTGGATAAAAGCATTCAACATTTTTTAAAGACAAGTCAACTTCTTAAGATTTGTATTTTGTGATAATGTTAAAAATCTCTTCCAAAGTCTACTACTCAATGAGCTTTATGAATAGGGATTTGAGCTTTTTATTTTCTATAGAGATCAAATATTAATAACTTTACAAATTTAAAATCTAATTACACTCACAAATAAAATAATTCTTCACTTGAATATGATTTGAAGCTCTTGAATTGCTTTTGTGTCTTTGTGAGAATTCTTGTAGCTTTTGTATTTCTTAGGAATACTTGAATCAACTTGGGAAAGCTTTTATCAACTGATCTAATTGCACAAATAATTAATTTGAACTAAATGAACAATGCAAATTAGATAATCGTTAAATAATCAAAATTAATGTGAATAATTATTTTAACAAAAACATTGATTCAATAGAAACAACAAGGAAAAGTTAGATAATTAAAGTTTTGTAAGTTCAAACTATGTTATTTATGTTTTTATCATCCTTTCATCATGTTTGTACCATTTGAAATTGGAAAACCATGATTGAAAATGAAATAACATGCTTTTGTTTTATATCTTGGTGTTCTTGTGTGTTGTAATGGTGGAAATGAATTTTATTGAATATGTAGAAAGATAATTGGTGAGGAAAGTAGAAATTGTGCTTAAAATGAGTTTTGTGTTATTTCTTGATATTTAGTAACGTTTTGTATAAGATTTGATTGAAAACAAGATGAAAACTTATAATTTTTACTTTCTAGCATATTTGTGTCATCATACGAGAATTGCGATAACTCTTAATAGAAAACTCTGATTGGTGCACCGTAAATTGCATTAGAAACTAGACATATAGAGATTTCCAGAAATATATCGTAGACTATATATTTCTTAGCCAATTGGTACAGTTTAATTTGTAAACATGGACCATTGCCATACATTACATGCTGAATAGTGTGATTGTATCGAATTATTTTTGTGAATATTTGATGTTTTACTAGTTGGAGTATTCCCAAATTTTGGAATCTTGTTTATATACATGTTTTGTAATTACTCTAAAAATTTGGGAATGATCGGAGCATGGAAAGTGCATCCTTGACGTAGGGGATCCGGATTGCGCCTAATTTGTATAGTTATAATACATTGTAAACTAACAAGCGCCTAAGTAGTACACATTTGTGTAATTTTTATTGAATTTTGTACACCAATAATGGTTATATTTAGGTGGAATTTGAGTTCTAATTATATTGGATTGATATGTGAAGGAACTAGTACTTCTGCTGTACCGAGACAGTTGAACTCTGAACTACGTTAGTGTGGATTTGAGGTGAGTGTATTCATTTCAAATTTATATACATTTAAATATGTAAATGTGAAGGATGGTGTGGAATATATATATTGATAATATTGTGCTTAGTGAAATGAAATTAAGTTGTGACTTGATTGAAAGAAAAGTATGGAATGATATATCTGATGCCTAATATTTATAAGGCTAAAGGATGGTATATCGTATGGATACTTTGATGCCCAATAATTAGGGCTAGAGAGCGGTTATGTATGTGTTACATATAATGCCTTATATATATGAGAGCTAGATGATGGGAATTGAATGTGATTATATATGATATATATTTTTTTATTGAGCCAATAGCTTATGCCTTTGTATATGTTTCTCTTTACAGGTATCAAGAAGGGATGTCCCTTGCCAAGTCTAGGATAAGTGGGAAGGTATAGGGAAAAAGACATTATGTTGTTTTTATTTATTATATATTTTATAAATAAGTTAAGTATAAAATAAGAAGAGTTTTGAGATATAAATATTTACTAGTCTTGTTTTGTGTATTTTGACTAGACACCTTTATAATGTGAACGAATTGTAAATATTTGTTAATGTCACTTTTTAAGACAAGTTTGTAAGAAGAACAAAATCATGGATATGAGATGATGTTGATTTTGAAAACGATTATGATATTATTCTCTCTTAATTTAATAGTACTTTTAATTAAGTATTATTTTGTTGTTTAGGTGTAACACTTAGATTTGGAATTCTACTAAATGGATATGAATACTACATTTCTTAATGGAGATCTAGACGAGGAAATATATATGGATTAACCCATTCGTTATATTTATGGCTTAAAACAATCTTTAAGGCAATGGTACTTCAGATTTCACCAGGCCATCATTATGATTGGCGAACATTGCTTATATGTTAAAAGGTCAATGAAGATTTTTCTTATTATATCCTTGTATGTTAACGACATATTATTAGCTGGAAAAGATTTTGGAGATGATTATCACCTGTAAAGGGTGGTTGTCCTCTACTTTTCAAATAAAGGACATGGGTGAAGCAAAATATGTACTTGGAGTTAGAATTTTAAGAGGTTGCTCTTGGAAACTTCTTGGTTTGTCTCAAAAAACATACATTAAGAAAATTCTGGAACATCTTCAAAATTCAAAAGTCTAAACCTATTAATATTCCAATTAAGAAGGGGCGTATTTATTGAGCTTAAATTCTCTTCCCCTGAAACAATTGAAGAAAATAAAATTATGGAAAAATTTATATATACAAGTGCTATTAGTAGTCTAATGTACCCTATAATGTGTACTCGACTAAATATATGCTTTGTAGTAGGCTATGTACTCTGAGTTAAAATTCTGAAAGACTACTCTTGGAAACTTATTGATTCATCTTAAGAAGATTTTGGAATGTCTTCAAATTCAAAACTCTGAACTTATTAATATTCCAGTTGAGAAGGAGCATACATATATTGATCTTAAATTCTTGCCCTAAGACAAATGAATAAAATAAATGATGGAAAATGGTATATATACAATTGCTATTAATAGTCTGAAGTATTCTATGATGTGTAGTTAACTAGATATATGCTTTGTAGTAGGATTGGTCAATCATTATCAAAGTAATCTAGTACATGTTCATTGGCAAGTAATGAAAATGATTTTTCGATATCTCTAGTGGACATCATATTTTATCATATGTTTTCAAGGTGGAGAAATGAGATTAAAGAGTTATAGTGATGCAAACTGAGTTGGTGACATAAATATGCACAATCCTCTTCAGGATATAAGTTTATTCTTAGTGATGTAGCTATTTCATGGTGTACTAAGAAATGGTCTTGTATTACCTTATCTATGATGGAGTCATAATTTATCACTTGTTCTACAGCTGTACAAGAGGCAGTTTGGTTGAGGAGATTCTTCCGAAGTCCTGGGGTGCCGACTCTTGTAAATGAAGCCGTTTTAATTCATAGTAACAGTATGTCAGCTTTAGCATATACTTTAAACCCTAAATATCACAAAAGGACCCAACATAAAGATATTCGATATCCCTATATTCGAGATATTGTTGCATGAGGCGATGAGGTCCTACAACATATATCTACTAATAAGATGGTTGCCGTTCCACTTACAAAGGCAGTTGCTAGAGATGTTTGTCATACCCATGTTAGAAACTTAGGGTTATATATGTTTTAATGGTTTTATGTACACATTGTTGCCTAAGTTTATTATGTTATGATATCTATGATTATGAGTATTTTGTGCATTTTAATGGTTAATAATAATTTATGTTATAGCACAACTGATATCATGTTTTAGCATACATCATTATGTCACCAAGCTTAGATCGATTCTCTCAAATGGATGATTCACCTTAGCGCTAAGATAGTGAGCAAGATGAGACATACATGCATATATATATGGTTGCCGATCCACTTACAAAGGCAGTTGTTAAAGATATTTTTCATACCCATGCTAGAAACTTAGTATGTTTTGATGGTTTTATGTACACGTTGTTGACTAAGTTTATTATGTTATGATATCTATGATTATGAGTATTTTGTGCATTTTAATGGTTTAATAATAATTTATCTTATAGCACAATTGATATTATGTTTTAGCACACATCATTATGTCACCAAGCTCAGATCGACTCTCTCAAACAGATGATTCACCTTAGCGCTAAGATAGTGAGCAAGATGAAACATACATGCATATATATATATATAAGGTGCTTAAAGAGTAAACTAGATATAATAATAATAATAATAATAATAATAATATAATAATAATAATAATAATAATAATAATAATAATAATAATAATAATAATAATAATTATTATTATTATTATTATTATTATTATTATTATTATTATTATTATTATTATTATTATTATTAATGATAATAATAATAACAATAATAATAAGAATAAAAATAATAATTATTATTATTATTATTATTAATATTTAATAATATTATTCTTATTCTTATTATTAATATTTAATAATATTATTATTAATATTTAATAATAATTATTATTATTATTATTTTTATTCTTAATAATTATTATTATTATTAATATTTAATAATAATTATTATTATTATTAATTATTATTAATATTTAATAATAATAATAATAATTATTATTATTAATTATTATTAATATTTAATAATAATAATAATAATATTTAATAATAATAATAATAATAATAATAATAATAATTATTATTATTATTATTATTATTATTATTATTATTATTATTATTATTATTATTAATATTTAATATTTAATAATTATTATTGTTATTATTATTATTATTATTATTATGTCACCTTAGCAATCACTAAAATAAGACTTAAAAAGATAGAACATGAATAAATTCCACTAACTCATGTAGCCTAATCTTAAACCGAATGTGAGATCTTAGACATACCTGAGGGGGTGATTATGCTAAGTATATCAAGTTAGGCACTTGTTTAGCGACTAGACTAAGATTCGCATGGCATTTTTATTTGGAAAGTGACAAGCCCAATTTATTAAGAGCTCTACCGTAGCATACATATCATATTGTATGTGCTCTTATCGATCAATTAGGGAATGACTTGATAAATGCCTAATCTAGAATTGTGTGAGCCCTTTATAGACCAATTGTAGGTTTATCTTATGCTCTTACACCTAGGACTATGTTATGACGTAAAAACTTGATGTTACTATTTTAGCATGAACTCCAAGGGTTAAACTTGTATATAGTTTAGTGGAACAAGAGTAGGAAAGCAGCAGTCAAGTTTAAACGAATTAACATGGGTAGTTAGGAAATATTGTATACTAACACACCAAGATTTCTTATAGCTCATAGTCCGGACGATTATGTTAGGCAAATTGCTTTGATAATCATGAGTACAAGATAAAAAGATTAGGCTAAGTAGTGATTTTTAGTTAAAATTAATGAGAGGTAAAAGGATGCTTAATTTGGCGTGGTCAAACAAGTCTAGGGCATAGACAAGATCTTGAGTGATGTGCTTTGTTAGTTTAGATGGTAACTTAATATAGTACTCCTATAATACATCTTCTTGGCAGGTCGCATGCTTCATTTTTGATATAATGGAGGATTAGATATAAGATTGAGAAGAGATTTTAGTTATTGCAACCAGTGTGGATGAGTAAGAGATGTTGGAAATTAGATCAAGTTGACCTGGCCTATAACCCATGGAGCATCATATGGGCTATTGGTTTAAATTGGGTGGTTAAGAGTAGTTACAAAACACACACCTAATACATATATATGTTTCTTTCCATCTGGAAAAAAATAAAATTAGCATACGTAATTTTTGTGCGGGAGAAAAACAACGCACATTTATTCTTCTTATTCCTTCTCTTTAAATCACTTCCTTTTAGACCACCATCTTGTAGTTTGTTCGTGACAAGAAGGAATTGTGAAGAACGAGGTGCGTACATGCTTATTATCCAATGGATAATCAAAGATATGGGATTCAGTGTTGAAGGTAAGTCCTTTTAAAAAAAATTAAGGGAAGTCTAAGTCTCTCCCTTAATCCTACAAACAAAGAAAACCCCCCTCCCCCCCCCCCCCATGAGTTACATATATATATGTGTACGAATAAGATAATTGAATATTATACATGAGTAAATGTAAATTGTGAAATAAAGCGCATTGCACAACATAACATGACATGTAGCACTTGGTGGTGCATTATATTATGTTTATCATGACTTAATGTATCTGGCAACATTATGGTGATAAACTGTGTTATTATTAGTGCTATGCTGGTATGGAAATAAGTGGAGAGTGTGGCCTTAGGGTTGAAAATCCCTAACCCTCTGAAGGGTAAGTAAAGCGTTTTGTCGTCTAATGCCAGCTGTCTGTAGCCTGAGATCTAGACAACATCATTAGTACTAGTTACTTTGTTGGACAGAGTGGTCCTTACTAATGTACTTATGAAAGACATATTTTGTTATTTCGATATTAATGTAGAAGTATGGTTTATCTGTTTGGACATTTTGAACTATTACTTGTATCATAGATATGATTATTCTAGATCTTTATACCGGCATTACATTTCTTACACATGTCTATAGAGATTGACATAATTATTATTCAGGCACAAATCTTCGGATATGTGGTATGGCATGAGCATGCCATACATAGAGTGGCATGATTTACTTACATCAAATAAATATTTTCAGTATATATTATTAATGCATAAATGATAAAATCTTTTAAAGGATTGTTTTCAATGTAAGTGTATCCATGTTCCATCACTACTGAGCATTAGGTTCACTGCATTTTTAAATGTATATATATGTAGGTACTAATGCTAATGTAACGAGTATGAAATCGTCGAGGTTGGGTTTGAGTTCGGGTTTGGGTTTGAAGTATAGTTCTCTAATAACACCTACCAGTGTCGGTTTTGTATTGATATTATTGTGGGATATGCTATCGTATATCTAGTTGATGTATATATTATTTTATACTCTCGTTCTATTGTATACTAAATTATATATGTGAAATAATTGGTATTTGATGTGGGGACATATATTGTTGGATGTAGGTGACACGTGTTGATTTGTCAGGTTAATATAATGTGAAGCATATACATAGAATATACAAATATTATGATGTAGATTTTTCAGTTATTTAAAATGTATATTGAGGTTTTTTTTCTCTCTCTATAAAAGACTAAAAAACATGTTTCGATTATTAGTTTGGCTTATTTAGTAGAAAATATATATGATACTTATGTTTTAATTCTTATGTGATGGTTGGTATTAAATAGCATGTTTACATGTTACAATTCTTACTATTATTTAAGGATAAGATTAGTATAAAATGATACAGTATATTTGGATTCCGCTATGATGATTGATTTTAACTGGCACGTTAAAAATATTATATTGTTTGTTTAGACATGTCACTTTCATTATTATTAAAATAATTACTATTACAATTATCACTTTCTTTACTTTTGCTTAGACATGTTAGCAAGTTATATTGTTTGTATTTATTATTTGATCAACCTATTTTAGCAAGTCTAAAATGGGTTAATACTAATTCCCTTTAGTCTTAATGGCATTGTTAGTGTGCTAATTGGGACCATAGCATTACATCCGAACTATCTCGTAATCCAAGAATAATTACATATTATAATACACAAGTCTTCGAAAATGAATATAAACAAAATGCTACAAATCCCACAGTTCTAATGTCCAAGATCGATCACTATCAAATCTACAAAACAAAGTCTAGTGAGGGTGAGCTACCAAGCCCAATAGATTCCTCGACAATACATGAGTTTTGTCCAATTTATTTAGATCAATACAAATTTAATATAGATATCAACATACTATGCAAAATAACAAATAAGTCAATATATCAAATTTTTAACGCATGAAAATTACTCATGTATAAATTGATTGACACAAATAAACAAATATGTACGATGATAATTAAACTAGAAAGATGTTCAATTTGTTATTTCTCCCTTACCTCAAATCGAAAATAAGATATCGACTACACGCTCTTTTTTTCTTTTTTCCTTTTTCTCATTTTTCCTCTCCTCTTCTCTTATCTTTTTGTCCTATATTTTTTTCCCAATCCTTCTTTTTTATCTATGTATCTGTGCAAGAGAGCTTTGTCCCCTTTTTTCCTCTTTTCTTTCACTCATTCCGTAGACTTATTTTATCTCCGTCTCTTTGATTTTTTTTCCTCATCTTTAGATGATTTCTCTCTCATTTTTCTTTTCCTCCATCCTCCCTCCCTCCTTTTAACCCAAATCCTATTAAATATATAATAACCCAACTTCTAAATTTTTCTATCATTTTAATTTAAGAAAAAATAAGAAAGAAAAAATATTAAAAATTATAATAATTACAACAAATTAATAGCTAACACATATTTATTCCTAAAAGGATTTCAATCAATTGATATTATTTGAGATTTAAAATTCAAAACTAATCTTTAAAACTAAAAGGTGGTCATCTATGTATGGTAGGAAACAATTCTGATGAATATATCCTCAATAATGTGATTATGCTCAGAAAAGCGTAATATACATATTCAAGTGCAGGTAATCAGCTTATAGTATATACATGAAAATCCAAGGTCAATCCACAGGGAAAGAAGGAAATTCTATTATTCTAGTTAAAGTAAAAGACTAAAAAGTACGATGAACTTTACACTTTTTAACAAAATTGGTAACATATTTTTTTTCAACAATTTTGACAACAAAATTTTAATTTGTTTACAAAATGGATAAAAGTGGCAGTAATGTGTATCATTACATACCACCCAAAATGTTAGTAAATTAAAATTTTGTTGTCAAAATTGTTGAAAAAGAATTATGTTACCCATTTTGTAAAAAGGTGTGAGTTCATTATACTTTTTAGTCTTTTAACCTTCTAGTTAAGATTTTAAAAGGAGAAAAGAAATAAAAAATGATAAAATTTATGGAATAGGGAAGACTGGAATAGGAAATTGAATCATAAACTAAACGTTATTAAAAACAAACCAAGGATAAAATGGGAAAGTAACTAAAACAAATGTCTTACTAAAAGGAGAAAAGTATTAGTGATATCTGTAACTATGACATGTCAAATAGTGTGATTAGGCAGTTCAAAATACAATTGTAGACTTAGCTTTCTACTAAAAATAAACGCTTTTACCTTATCAACTATCAACTCTTAGAATTCACGAACATATCATGAGAAGTACATGACAAGACTCATATTGACTGCATTTAACTCTAAGTTTTGATATGGAACTCATAATCTTCATAAAAGTCGATTATCACTTAGTAATGATAGTGTGTGACCAAAACAAACCATGTCTGACCAATTTTAGTTAATATCAAAAGTCTAACTAATGTCTAAGATTTGATTATGCATATGCGTGACATACGTCAAAATCGTTATTAAACACTTGTTAAAAGCCAAAAATGACACTATTTCCGTTCCGGTTCCGGGAAGATACCAAAAAAGCATTTCAGTCTCCGAACTTACTTGGATAACTAAATCTAACTATGGGATAAGGACTGTCATCTATTCAACCTCGTCAGGGTTTTAATACAAAAAATTGGAATTTAGGATTTTATGGGTCTTTTGTCGAATAGTCGATTAAGCAAGAATCTTAAAAATTTATGTTTTTAATGCATCAAAAGTTACAATTATGTCCAGACTTGTTAAATGACTTATAACCTATGACAAATTCAAGCCACAATCGTATTTGAACCACAAATGCACATTAATTCGTTATACTTTCGCCACAAATCCCTAACTATATGTCAAAATTAACATAATGATGAAAAATAAGCAAAACATGTTCAAATCACACACAAACCGACCAAACATGTCTTTGAAATCTAACAAACAAGCACGCAAAATTTTAAAGCAATCATAATGTCACACCTGTCCTAGAGACTATGCAAATCTCACAGTCGAGGTGGACAATAATAGCTAATAATCATAATTTCCAAATATAAAACTTTATTAACTTGGAGAAGCGGAAAACACTTGAAAAATAAATATCACTTTGATTTTATAATACAATCTACGTCTTCTAAGTCACTTATATAACCACTATAATTAAAAGACATAACATGTAAATATAATTGGCTATGAACTAGGTTATACCACCACCATAATCAAAAGACACAACAATGGAAAAGTGTCAACTTCGGTGATTAAACTGTACTAATTGGTTATGAACTAGGTTATGAGCCATACATTTCTGGAAAGTTCAGCGTGTCTACTTTCAACACCAATTTTATGGTTCACAATTCGGAGCTCTGTACAAAGAGTTATACTAATTCTAAGACAGGTGCACAAAGTTGTTTACTAAAACCAACTTTAAAGATTTCAACTATTTTTTTATACAAATCAATCCTAAAACCCTTATATCTTTAAACCAACATCATTTAACTCTTGTCTAGCATATATAACATATTTTCCACTAATTAAAATTGACATAAATAAGGTTGAATCAACTTCACCATCAAAACTCCTAAATACACCAAGAACACACCCATACATGTATGTTCTTCTCATTAAATCCAACTTTTCAACATGTAAATCATAAAAGCATGTAAAATAAATGAATAAAACATAAAGAACCTAATTTACTAACCAATTCTTGATTTTCTATGACTTTTCTTCAATTTCGTCTTCTCTTTTCTTCTTCATTTTCTTTTCCTCTCTATTTTTTCTATCATTTGTAAATAATTAGAATTTAGGAAGAAAATATTTTAAAATATCTATTATTGCTGAGCCAAGCACCTCAATTTGCTTTCTCATGCTTAAATGACAATAAAGGAGAGAAAGACGCCTAGAACATGCTTCCAATTTACACATAAGCACCACTAGCACTTTATTTTTCATGTTTAATTATATTTCTTCTACTTCTTTACACATGTAACCATCTCATACTTTCTCAAAATTCAAGCTTGTACTACAACTTGTACATAACATTCAACTTATGAAATGCACACATAAAGCATGAATGCAACTATCCAATTCAAACATATTTACACTTTGCTTTAAACACCCACTAAATGCAATGATGTACAATGCATACAAATCATGCTTAATTATTTAAAAAAATATATGTTTAAGGTTTGGGGTGTCACATGAAATTTAAAAACATGCGCTAAATAGAAATTACGGTTTAAACAATTTTCGAAAATATGCGATCAGCCAGCAATGAAAATGACCTACTAACTTCTGGAAATTTTAGGATTTGAATCTCCAAATCAGGGCGTTTTGTAGAGAATTTAAAGACAGTCGTTTTGCCAGGTGGATAATTAAAAATGGCTAAAAAATGAATAAGTTATGACTAAATTACAAAACGCGAATTCTATGTATTTATGTGAATTTCCAATAATATAAACTCAAATTTAAGCAAGAATTTCAACAATAAAACATATTCAAACATGTAATTAAGTGATAATCTAGGCATTAATGAACATTAATTGCAATAAATTGGAAAAATCAAAAGAAAACATATAAATATGTATAGATCGAAGAACGATAATAAAAATAGATGCACTATGTTGACAGAGAAAGGAAAGATCGTAATAATTTAACCTCTTTTTTTTTTGCAATACAAACCAAAAGAAAATTAAAACTATCTAATTCTCTTTCTAGAACCCTACTCTAGTTCTACGTGATTATTATGTGTAAAGCCCTCCCTACAATAATTAAAACAATCAAAAAGAAAATTAAAAGTATCTAATTCTCTTTCTGGAACCCTATTCTAGTTCCACGTGATTGTTATGTGTAAAGAGCTCCCTACATAATCAAAACAATTGATATCCCTTTCAAAATTTAAAGTCAAAGTAATTAACTAATTAATTCAAATCAAGGCTAAAAATAGCTTCCAAGTCTATCTATGCCCAAAAGAATTGAACACATGACCTATCCCAACATAAATTCATGCACTTGCCAATTTAGCTACAAACTCGTTAATTAATTTATTCGTCTTCAGTTATTTTATTCACTCACGCAGAACATTGATCCTCCAACGCACTATTTGTATTTCGGCCATAGTTTTGAGCTCCGAACTCCGATTGATGCAACGTTTTCGCCTACGCGTAAATAACTCAGAGTTCTACAACTTTTTTATGAGTTTTCTTCAAGTTCCTTACAAATTAGTACCAGAATTAGCTTGAACAGAGGGCTTGCGCGCAATGAATCTCTTCTTCATTTGAAAACTTTCCGGTTTGATTTTATTGAGCTATTCTTCACTTAGGATTGATCTATTGGCTTCTTTTGGTCTCTTTCATTCACTCCCTTAATTCTTGGGCTTGGGATTTGCTTCTAATTCACTTCTTGAACTCAATTCAACTTCGAACTAACCGGAAGCGGCTAACTTTGGGGATTTTGGCTCCAAATTCGTGTTTGCTCATTTTTAACTTGTAAAAAGGATAAAATACATTATAGACAAATATATTATCCAATTTAATTATTAAAAACTTAAATCTCAAAAATTATAGATAATTAAAGTCAAATTCATGCAAACTGAGCCCACTATATAAATATAAAAACACAATATTTTGGCTTAATTATAACGCAAAACTAATTGACAACTCTATAATAATAAGAAATTGATATTTTAATAATAAAAATTATCACTCAAACAATAAAATTATATTTTAATTCTTTTATAAATAACTAATTATTTTTTGAATAATTAAAGATTTTACAAGTGCCAAATACAAGATAGGAAAAAATTACCCTTTTCCTTCTTATATATCTTTCGCCAAATACACTATTGAAAAATAAAAAAGATGGCAATTGAAAAAAAGCGTAGTGGTTAGTATTTTGTATTTCAAGTTATTAATGCATTTTGGGGCTCTGCCTTTTCCCTTTATTTCATTAGAAAAAGAGTGGCAACCACTAGGAAGAAAAAGGCTTAAAGTCGTGTCATAATGACTCATCACTCATTATAAAAAATTTGCCTTGAGCCAAATCTAGAACCCTTTTGGTCACTGTTCGGCTTAAATTTTAGTGGGCCTTTTTTTAAGCTCAAAGAATTTGAATTTGAATTATTTTTCTTTTAGCCCAGCACATTTTTTAATCTAGTTTTTGGCCTAAAGTTATGGATAATTGTTTTTTCAAATTTTAGAAAATTATATAAATGTTTTTTAAATTATTTTGTGTTTTTTGTAGAGTTGCCCTTTTGACTTTTATTTATTAAAATTAATTTCTCCTACAATTTAGAAATCCAAGGATTTGGGAAACACATGTAAAATATAACCCATTTGAAAATTCAAAATCAAAATTTAAGTATGACAAATTAGAGATAATATAGTTAAACCTATTGTAGACATATTGTATTGATGTCTTTTAAAAGGTAAGAAGTTAATGTAATGTATCTTATAATATGACTATTGTGTGTAAGTTGTGCACCTTACAATATGTCTGACAAATGAATGCACCACGTTTAAATTGATCTTTTAAACGATATTGTAGATATGTTCTATCCAAAATGTAGGCATCTAATCTAAGTAATTGTGTTGAAAGATCTCATACACATTCAAATTACTTAGAGAGAATCATACATATGATAAAAAAAAACAATAATTAAGAACGCACCTTAAGAACCTTGCAACCAATGTAAATCGTGATCTTCTAATTAAATATTTTATTTTTCATTCCCTTTTGTAACATCCGAACATAGTGTTACATCTTGGTAGGGCTCAACCATACCTTGCAGTTCTTTAATGCTACAAGTCAATCTAGAGGAACTATTCATTTTATAAAAGATAGAAAACATCTTATTTAATACTAATTGAATAGGTAATTGTATTTTATCAAATGTTATTTCATAGGATTTAGAAACTCTAGCAAACACAATGGTAAAATTCTACTTTTGGTATTTTGATTTCAAGGGAGGAAATTATGTTTAGATATATATATTTTTTTTTTAAATTTAAAAATGAATCTTCATAGAGATATATGCATTTGTTATAAATACCTATTATAAATTGTACTAGAGCTAACGATAAATACATTTAGAGATAATAAATTTCTATTATTGGTTTCATTATATTCTACCCAAAATGAAGAAGATAGCAAATTTATCATTCAATAAGGACAATTTAGTCTTAAAAAGCTATAATATTGGAACAAAAAAATATAATTTTCAAATTTTGTCTAAAACCAAAACAATTGGGTTAAATCATAAAAAATGTTCACTAACGGTTCATTTGATAAGAATATGTCAATATGAAAAAGGAAAAAGAAAAAAGAAAAATAAAAATAGTTGATTTTTATGAGAAGTTGTAAAATAAGTTGAGATATGTGGTTAGATATCTTCTTACTTTGTGACTTTTTTCATGGAGAAATTTTCTTTAGTGATTGAAGAAGAAGAAAACATTTTCATAAAAAATTATGAAAGGTAGAGGACATCTACTCATAAAATAAGCATGAAATATAGAGTATCTTATGACAAGCCTTAACTTATTTTCCAACTTCTAACCAAATCAAGTGTTATTATTTTCTATTTCCATTGTTATCAAATAGAGCCTAATTTGTTAATTGCAATGGGTCTGAGTAAAGAGACCCTTAATCTTGAGCCAAATCCTAATTGCTATTAAATGTTTCCTTTTCTTTTAGCGTGCGTTTGGAAGACATGAAAATAGAAGAAAAGTGAAGGAAAATCTGTTTTCCTGCACTTTTCTTGCATTAGGTTTGCCAAAAAGTTATTCCAAAATTTTAATGCGACTTTCTCACAGAAATTTTTTTCCCACAAAACACATCCCGTAAAAAACACAAGATTTTGAGAGAAAGTTACGAGAAACTTATGTAATTACATATAAAAATATAATTCATTTATGATCGAATGATTATCGTTAATATGTTACTAATATTAAAACTAATTATTATTAAATAATAAGTGTGACATTCAAATATTTATATCATTAATTTATAAATTAATATTTAATTTAGTTTAATCTATGTTTATTTTTTTGGTCTATAATTTATTTGTAATTATAATTTTTTTTATCTAAATATCATGCTAATATAAATTGCAAAAAAAACTGTAATTATTCATTTTATTACTACTTTAAAAGAATCAAATTACTCATTTTCGATAAAAAATTAATTTGTGTTTATGTATTTTGTAATTTTAACAACATTTTCTGTTAATTACTATTTTTTTTAAAAATATATATATTATCAATGAATTTTATCATGTCAGCGATTTCTTTGATTCTAATAAAGTTATTATCATTTTTTTTTAATTTAGATCATTTTTATTTTGTTGTCAACTAAATGCATATAAGAAAATAAGTTCCTTTTTCCTTAACTTGACTTTACCTCATTTTTTTTCAAGAATCACATTCTCGCACAATTTTCCTGACGATCAAACAAACCCTTAAATGGTGAAATTGGAGGTTTTTGTGGTATGCTAAAAATATGCTGGTTGGTGCTAATCAGTCCGCACAATTAACTTAAATAAATGTGAGACTATATGATTGAATTATTTCATTGAGTTATAATTTAAATTTTTTACTCTATCTTAAATTCAAAGTTATATATTTCAACCACAAGATGTGACCCCGTGACTTGATCACCAATGGGTTTGAGCTTTGGAGTTAACCGAGAGCTTTTCAGTTCAATTTTCGAAAGCAGAAAAATAATTGTGGCCAGTGGCAAACTCAGATATAAGAATTCAAAAACTGGTCCAAACACCTTATGGCATAGACCAAAAAAAGAAGTAATATATCTTCTGATCTTAAATGAATTTTTCTACTCATATATCATATATCGTTGCAGTACTCTTAATATGAATTAGAAATAACACTATTTGACTCAGTTATAATTTGAATTTAATACGTTTGAATTTGTTTCTAATTTCACGTAATAATTAATTGGCTGTTTTTGTCCTACTTTAAAAATTAAGTTAAAATTAATTGATTTTTTTCATTCACACCATATCTTGCATTTGGCAAAGGGTCTCTTTGTAATTTCCATATTTTGGTATAGTCCTCTTGTTTTGCTGTTCTATTGTTCTACATTTAGATTAGGTGGCCTAAGTGTAATGATATTATTTCGTCCTAAATTAAGTCTATTCTAATTTGGGTTTATTTTTCCTAAAAAAAATATAACTAAATTCAACACAATTAATAGTTAAAAATATAATTTATTTTTAAATTTGATATATTAATTTACGTTTTAAAATAAAATTATGAGTTTAAAACATTTTAAAAAGAAAAGTGATGCTACCTAAAAGTATACGTCAATTTTTTATCATAAAGCATATTGACAAAGGCTTTTCAGTTTGATGGCTAAACTTTCTCTCTCCTTTTATTATTGGTTATAGTCCTCTTGTTTTGCAGCTCTATTGTCTAGAACCTTTAGATTGGGTGGTCTAAATGGAAAGATATTGTTTCCTCTTAAATTAAGTCTAACTAATTTGGGACATTTTTTTTACAAAAAAATATAATTAAATTCAACACAATTAACAGTCAAAAAATATAATTTATTTTTTATTATAAAATTTGATACATTAATTTATGATTTTAAAATAAAATTCTCGATATAAAATATCTTTAAAAACAAAAAAGTTAAGCTACCAAAAAGTTAGGATCATGTCAATTTCTAATCATAAAGCATATTGACAATGGCTTTCCAGTTTGATGGCTAAACTTTATCTTCTTGTATTATTGGTCAAACAAAATACTCCCTACTAAAGTAAGACTGTTTATTTGCATACTAGATTTAAAACTTAAAAGTTGCACTCCCGTTTGAAGTTGATAAATTTGATCATGAAGTTTGAGGTATGTAATTTTAACTTATATTTTAATTTTATCAATGTCATTTTGGAAATATTTTTAGCTATGCAACTTATGTTAACCCCTCCATCCACTTCGGTTAGAAAAGTCTTGACGGAGGCTTACATGGTCAACTAGTGCGTATTCAATGTGGACAAATGAATTAGCAATTTTGACCTTAAAGTTTGAAATATTTAGCAACTTTAACCCTAATGTTTTTATTGTAGCAACATCAATCCTAAAGTTTCTTTAGTTATGCAATAACAACCTTCCTTCCACTTTTGTTTCAAAGCTCTTCACCAAGGCTCAAGTGGATTTGACGTGGACAAATAAATGTTTTAGCTGTGCACAATTCTTCCACTTTGACCAAACTAGTCCAAATCAACATCAAATTAGCGATTGTGATGAATTGGCTATGTGTTAAAAAATTTAGGCCGTGTTTGGTTGTAGTTTTTGGATAGGTGTTTCTAGTATACTTTAAAAAATTGGTTGTTTGGTTGCAAATTTTCAAAGTGCATTTCTAAAAAAGCTAGATATTGAACAGTGTTTCAAACTTTTGCTGTCAGCCTTCACTGTTAACATAAAGCTCCTTAGACTACAATATCGATGCTGTTTTCCTCTTCTTCTCCGCAAGCCATCGAATCCAATTTTGAAAACAAGCTTCCGAAATTACTCTCTTCTCCCCAACCACATTTGTCCTTCGGAATAACTCTCTTCTAACTCTTCTGTCAGGCTATTCTCTCTTTTCACTCCGACCCATCTCTTCACACAGCCCCCTACAGCCTAGGGCCAAAGGCACGCCGGTACCTACGTCGGAATTTTGGGCGAGTTTGGTTGAATTAAAGTAAAGCTAAAGCTGTAAAAGCATCCCTTCACCACTCGATAATTGTGCAACCCGGTTGCTATTTACAACAAATCACTTACGCTTACGGTACCAAGCTGGCCGACAATTGCATCCGGACAGTCAGGTTGGCTTCTCAATCAATATCAGGCTAATTGACTCTCACCTTCTTGCTTAAATCTCAATAAATCTCTGCTAAAAGTAAGAGAAGATAGAATCGATGGTGCTTACAAGAAGTAAGAGAAAGCTTCTGCACTTGCGAAGCCCTTCTCCGAAAGTTGAGACCACGGACGAAACAATCTCTGCGGACAACTTCTCTCCGACAAAAAAATCAAAGGTTAGTAGACCAAAGCCTGCATTTATAAATTTTTCGGTTTAAAAAATTGGGTTGATATGGACCCCTAAGTTCAATTAGTTTGATGCACATATGTTGTTTGATAATAGGACTTAAAGAAATTTGAGTTAGACAGTTTTCAATATATGCAGCTAAAGGTGTTTGATTATTTTAAAAATTTTGTTCACCCACTACTTTGTTTGCTTCTTGTTCGCCAAAACTATATGACAATGCTTTTCTTCATGAATCAAGCAATACAAGTACCAATTATGAACAACCCAGTTGCGCCTCAATCCAACCAAAATTCTTGATTGTGTAATCTACAAATATACACATTGATGGGTTTATTTTGTAGAGTCCGTGACCTCTTCCTTAATTAGAGATTTTGGTTGAACGATGCTTTGTAATTCTCGAATTTGCCCACGCTGTTTTGATATTGGTTGGGCTTGTTATTGAGGAAAGTTGCCCTCGTAATATTCTTAACGTTTGGTTATCCAAACATTATTGCCAAATTTATCAACGAACTGCAGCCGAGCTAAAGAATTGTTTTTCTCGATTTCGTTTCAAGTCCCAAATTATGATACATTACTTATCGCACTGGAAGTGTAATAGAGAATTATAAGTTTGTTCTCAGATTCTTGCTGTTTTTCTGTTTGCATCTACTACCCGGATCAGTTTACATGGGATTGGGAGTAGTTTGATTGCGTTTGAAGTGTCTCTAATATTCTCTTTAGCTTCGATGTGTCAATAACTACTTGGGCCTGTTTTTTAGGCAATTTTTTATGGTACAGAAACTATCTATTTGTTTACTCTTGCACATAGCTCATCCGGCAATAAGCGCACAGCATTGTCGAGGGCAGCTAAATCCATTGGATAAATATCTGATCAACTAAATCCATATGAAAGTTTTCAAAAGAAAACCCCAATGAATGCCACCTTCACCTTAATTGACCCCAGCCTTCACTGCTTTTTGTTCTCATGTTTCTATTAACTACCACTCAACTCTGCACAACTAAAAACCCTTGTCATAACGGACTTGGTTCTGCTGCATGAATAATATTTTCTGATTGACCTCTAATGCTCTATCAAGGGCCATATAATCTTCTATCCATAAGGTTATTGTTTAGCTTTCCAGTACCGCATGAATAAATTTACAATTTTATTCTGCTCTAATTGCGTCATTTCCAGTTTTACCATAGGCCTGTTTTTAATATTCGTATTTCAGTCATGTTTAATTTTTTAAATTTGTTGTTTTCTAATGACCCTTCATTCTATACAAAAGCCGTAAGGCGGGTCTTACGGCTGCTTTGTGAAATTTTCTTTCAATTTAAAGATGCATGCTGTGATCACATGGTACGCTTAGAAAAAAAAATTAATCACATGAACAATGTTTTTGCAATTTTATCATTTTTATAGGAAGTCTATTTTATTTACGAAGTAGATATCCATTAATGTGTCACAGCCTTTTTTTGACATTCTCTTCAGTTTGATTTTTTCTTCTTTCCAATAATAATTACATCCTACAAATTATGCATATTCTTCACAATAAAATTTCTATAGATGAGTAGCCACATAGTGAGCGAGTGGTCGTGTAATTGGCACTCGTCTCAGGAGGAAGCCTTCATACTATTGATCGAGGAAGAGTTCGACACGGGTCGAATGGGGCTCAATACATCTTTAAGTGCTAAACAAGTAAACGAACTCTCACAAAAATTGAAAGAGCGAACTGGAAGGTATTTCGATGCAGCACAAATTAGAGCAAAATTTCAACGAATGAAAGCCAAAACCAATGCTTTTCATAAACTAATTAATAGCATGGGATTTGGGTGGAGCTCCGAGACAAACACCGTAACTGCCAATGAGAATGTTTGGTCCACGTACCTGAAGGTAAATACCAGATTTGAAGCTAAGTAACCTATATTATTATTCTTCTCCCTATGCCAATGTAGTATTATGGTTTTGTCTTCGAAAGAATATTATTATTCAGCCATTAATATATTTCTATGGTAGACAAACTAATGCGTATATGAATTTTGGTTTGTAGGCAAACCCAAACGCAGGTGTTTTTAAAAAGAAAGGTTTGCTTGGTTACGAAACACTTTTCAAAATTTTTAAAAACACTACGGCAACAGGGCAGTTTGGCCGAGCTTCGAACCAAGGCCCACTTGACTCGGACGAGGAATTGGACGTGGGAGGTGGTTCATTCGACGTGGGAGGTGGTCCTAGCACGTTTCCAATAGATGCTGCCAACGTTCATGGAAGTGGTATGAAGACTCGCTCATCGAAACGAAGCAAGACCTCCTTAGATGTGCTCATGGAAATAATGTCCGAGACATCGCGTGCGAAGAAATCACATTACGACGCGAAGGCGACGTCTGCTGAGGAGCACACCATGATCGATTGTATGAGCATCTTGAAAAATATGCCGGTCTCTGGAGTTCAATATGGCCTCGCCGCCGAGAAGTTAATATCGGGGAAGGATTGGCGCAGTTTCTTCCTTCTTTCAAATCCGGATCGGCAGCTTGAGTGGGTGAACGGGCTTACGAAATAGGACGGGACAGTGAATCGGGCAGAGGAGTTTTTTAAAGGCTGCAATGAACCTTATATATACTAGGATGAACTATCTACTATTTTTTTTTTCCTTTCTGTTGACTGGCAGCTTGTTCATGCCAATTACTTCCTTAGTATATTGGCCATTTTGTTGTTGCACTCTCTTTAACTTCCGTAGTAGGCACTTTAAAATTATCTGTTTATTAAGAAGCATCAACTAGACAATTGCATGACAACATTTTCTGCTCTGTCTAATTATTTTTTTGGTTAGTTAAAACATAATTTTTTTGGTGGTGTTTGGTGCCTTGCCTGTAATGCAGGTTTCAGGAAGCATTTTATCCACGTCAACAGCAGCTTATTATTAAGCCATCTAAGGTATACAAATTTACCAAACCTTTGAAGCATGCAAAATTTTTGACATAAACACTGTGCTTGAGCATTTGAGTTAAGTGTACTATTGATACTTTAGTAACTGCCAAGAGGTTGGTCATTGTATACTTGCAAGAATTATGCGTCACTTAAATGGGAAGTAAAATGGATGTTAAACTATACCTGTATTATAAAGTTACCTATATGAAAAATGCTATACTTATATTAAAAAAAAATTCAACATAGTGTAATATACGGATATCAATACTTATGTTAAAAAAGGAATGATAGAAGCCTGTATAAAAATATGAACAAGCAAAAGGTATTTAGGAAGAAGAGCAGGTACATGGTGTAATATAAGGTTGCTTGGAAGTAGAGAAAAGTCAACGGCAGCTTTAACCTTACTTCTTTTGGGTTCATCTATATGATTATATATAAAATGCGGGTGCAAGAATAATTTCAACATGGTAGCTGGTGGCCACGCAAATCACTCATGGCAGTTGACAATTTATTTTAAATATATATATATATATATATATAATTTTTTGCCTGTACATTTCGTACATTATTTCAACGAACTTGAAAATTTTCGGGCCTTATATGAAATTGTGTTTTATGTACTTGAAAATAATTTTTTTGGCTATATTTTGTACATAATATTAGTACTAATATAGAAAACTACCTACATCATCCGAAATGTTTTTGGACCAGAATTTCAAAGTAATAGCTACAATAATTTCGGGCCTTATGAAATTGTGTTTTATGTACTTATAAATTACTTTTTTTCTTATATTTCGTACATAATATTAGTCCTAATAAAGAAAACTACCTAAATCCTCTGAAAAATTTTTGGACCTAAATCCTGCGCTAAGTAAAAGATACAATAAAATCGTGCCATATGAAACTGTGTTTTATGTACTACGGGACTAAAGTTTTTTTTTTTAATTTATTTGGCAGTTCTATAAAGCTGAAGTTGAATCATTCGAAGTTCTGCATAGATATCACTTGTTCAGGTAAGATTCCTATTCATATGAATGTTTAATAAAACATGTTGACCTTCAATTTTTTGACATGCATTTTTCCAAATATTATTAGAGCCAATGTCTACTTCTGCGCCATCAAATGATGACAATAGTTCTAGTTCCTCAGACGACGATTTGGAACATTTATCAATTCTATTTGCGCACATACTACAACAAAAACCAAGGCTGCCTTATCATGTTCCAGCCTTACCTGGAACAGAATATATACATTCGATTCTAGAAGGTCCTCCTGTGTTATGCTATAATTTATTCCAAATGTACCCACCTACATTTAGAGCCTTGTGTGGGTTACTTAAGACGAGTGGATACCTTGACGAGAGAAACTTTAAATTTGTCTCACTAGAAGAGTCGGTTGGGATATTTTTATATATAGTGGGACATAGAAATACACATCGAGCCGCCGCGGACAGATTTCCACATTCGACAGAGACGATTAATAATCACTTTAAGCTAATTATGAAATCACTGTTGAATTTGGCCCCTACGTTGATTCGACTACCGAGTGGAAATGATACTCCTCCAGAAATCGTATCAAATCCACAGTTTTATCCTTGGTTTAAGGTAAGCAATTTTTAGTCATTTTATACAAGTATTAGACCAAACGTAAGTATAATAATATGTTTTAATATAATAAATTACATATTTGTAGAATGCTATTGGTGCAATTGACGGGACGCTAGTTGAGGCATGGGCACCTAGAGAACGTCAGAACGCCTGTCGTTCACGTAAGGGAAATATTGCACAAAATGTAATGGCAGCATGTTCCTTTGACATGATGTTTACATTTGTATATTCTGGTTGGGAAGGAAGTGCTAATGATTCCCGTGTTTTGCTACATGCTCTGCAAACGGGACTATTTCCAATGCCACCGCAAGGTATTTTACCAACATACATACGTGGAAAATTATGGCATTAATATTGTAAATATGATAAACGGCTATAACTGAAGATTAATATTAACTTTTTCTATTAGATAAATATTACTTGGTGGATTGCGGCTATTCAAATATGCCCGGATTTTTGGCACCATATCGGGGATAGAGATATCACTTACAAGAATTTCGGGGCAATAATAATGGTCCGACAGGTCCAAATGAGTTATTTAATAGAAGACATTCGTCATTAAGAAATGCTATTGAAAGGACGTTTGGAGTGTTGAAGGCAAGGTTTCCAATATTAAAGCTTATGACGAATTTCAAACAAACAAGGCAAGCTATGATGGTCACTGCTTGTTGTGTTGTGCATAACTTCGTTCGAATGCATAGTGGAGACGATCAAATATTTAATAAATATACAGCTGAGAGTTTTACGCCTGCAGTAGAGAACCCCGAAATTCCTGAAGTTTTGGATATGTTGCATACTCAACTCGACATAATGTCCGAATATAAAGATGCAATTGCTATTGCAATGTGGAATGACTACACGGCTGCCTAGATTCTGTAAATGTAAAATAAGTTCTAAACATATATTGCTACACAAACTATCTAGATTTCCTATAATTTTTTATGAACATATTTTAGTAGTTAAAACTTTATTTTAATTTAGGTTGTGACATGCGTGTTTTTTTATTCCAGAAACCATGGATGGCATGCGGGGACCACTCTGTGCATGTGGAGCCGGTCGAATGCGGGTATATCAAGCGCACACTGATAGAAATTACGGCCGTTACTTTTATCGTTACCCACTATGGAGGAGCCATAGACATCGTTTATATGGATGGACCAATACAATGGTACAATTGAAGTTCGACACCGTCGATGTTGGGCATTATGTGCATGTTGCGGATGCAATATTATCTTGACTTTTGTAATTATAATTCTTATCGCACTTATCGTAATTAGTTCTAGTAATGACTAAAGTATGTATGACTTTATGCATTTTCGTAGTATGTATGTAAGTAGACGGACGAAATTATCTACCTCTGCAAGAATTTCAATTTATGACAATCGGAAGTATGTTAAAAAAAATACGAATGTGATGTTTGACTTGCGTTTTTTAGTTGCATCGCAATTGTAAGCCCACAAAAAAATGAGTAGCTTAGTAGAGTTTTTCAGTTTGTTGTAAGACAACTCATAGTTGGATTTTTGTTTGAGTTTATTTCAATAAAAAAAAATCTTCTCGTAATTCTCAATCTGCTAAAATTGTCAAACATATCTTATTTATTCAATATCCGGACGAGTGGGTTCCAACAAATTGCCTTTTCTTCGAATTTAGAATAATTTCAATTGTTTCGGTAGAGATTTTTAAATTAAAGTGAAATAAAATTAGGGACAGTTAAAAAAAAGGTCTTATTAGAGAAAGATTTTCACACTAAAGCCAATGAATAATTTTTTTGTAAATAAAGGGCCTATTTTTTATTTTATTAATAATATGACATGTGTTTTTTTTTCATTATAAAATGACATCCCAACCTTAAAATAAACTAAAAAATACCAATATGCATTAAAATATGGATTACAATATGAACTTTACGGTCTATATTTCACTGCAATATGAACTTTGCAATCATATTTTACTGCAATATGAACTTTGCGGTCTATATTTTACTGCAATATGAACTTTGCAGTCCATATTTCTAGTGCAAAGTTCATATTGCAGTCCATATTTTACTGCAATGTGAACTTTGCAGTCCATATTTCTAGTGCATAGTTCATATTGCAGTCCATATTTCACTGCAATAATCATATTTTTTGTGCAAATTTCATAAAGAGGGGGTAATTTAGGTAATATATAACATGTTTTTATTAATTAAATGATATTTAAATTTATTCAAATACCTTCATTTAAATTATAAAATAAAATAGGCCTCTTACACTAATTACCAATTAAAAATAGGCCCTTCATTCAAAAAAATATTATTCATTGGAGTTTTGGTAAAAATCAATGTATAATAAGACATTCTACCTAATTTCTAGATAAAATTAATAAAGTGTCACATAAATTTTTATTTGCTTGGTTAAATTTTTTAACCAACTTAAAAAATAAACACACACATAATAGGACAAATGCTCAAGAAAAACACGTGTAACTTTCGGTGTTGTTTGGCCACGCAAGAATGTAAACAGTCCTACAAATCAATAAAGCCAATTCATGCATGTCGGCTGGGCAAAGGAGAGTTCAGATTCTTGGTCAAAAAGTGGCTCATTTGATAGTATTTCTTGCATTGACTCACATAAAGTTAAAGACAAAGCATTGAAAAATGTGAAAAAAAAAAAAGAAACCCAACCAAACGCTCATTTTTTTGATGCAGTTTTGAGATACAGATTTCTGAACATATTTTAAAAATCTGTTCAGAAACTACAACCAAACAGGGCCTTAGCATCTCTAGTTTAAAACTAGATGAATTGGCTAACTTGCGTTGAATGAATCTCTCTTGTTTATTTATATGGATCACATCACACACAAACCAGAATCACTTCTTGTCATTTTCCACCTTACATGAAACCAAATCGAAATTTCTGTCTATCTGAAGAACATACAAAAATTCGCTGACTGTAATCCGGCCAATTTGTTTTGTTTGAAGCTAGAGATGCCTAATTTTGGAGCGCATTTTTAACCCTAATTTTATGAGTTCTCTCTGCACATGTTAATTGAATGTTAATTTCGGATAATTTGGTCGAAGTGTAAGAAACACAACCAAAATCTTCATTTGTCCAAATCCACGTAAGCCTTCGTCAATAGCATTAAAACGAAAATGGATAGATGATTGACATTGAAAATTTATAAAAATTTTAAGGTTGACATTGCTAAAAATAAAACATGAGGGTTAAAGTTGTAAAGTACCCTAAACTTCAAGGTTGAAATTGTCCCACACCGATCCACGTCAGTTGGCCACTTAATCTTTCGTTAAGTGCTGTCAAATGAAAATGGACGAAGAATTGACATTGCATAACAAACAACACTTCAGGGTTGACATTGCTACGATTAAAACATCAAGGTTAAAGTTATAACGAACTATAAACTTTAATGTCAAATTAGTTAATCCCTCAATATTAAGTGACGTTTAATAAATATCCCTTAATATTCATACGAATCAATTGTGTTTAGCACAAAATTTAATATTAAGAATAAAGTTAAATATAGGTTTTACTTGGACATTTGATCGTGTAAAAGTATGTGTTGTATAAACAAGTCATAAAACCTAAATTAAATTGGGTAATTTTAATATTGCACCACACATTTACATCCCATATTTAACTTACCACTCCATATTTTAAATCCTTGGACTTTGCACCCCACGATTAAGATATTACATCCACCTCCGTTAACATTATACTAAAGTGACAAGATTACCCTTATTTCCACATGTGAGTTACACACGTTTGGGCAACATTGTAATACCTTCGCCTTAATTAACACGATTAATTATACAATTAAGGCCTAGAGTGTTACTAACCCATCTTAGACTAACTAAAATGGGCAATAGAATTGTCAAATAAGTTCTACAAGTGATAAGTGACATAAATTAAAGCAATATCTACATTCATATAAATACATTACCATGCTTAAATTCTTAACAACATAGAATAATAATTATGCATGAATCATACATGATAAAAAATCAACAAAAGCTTAAACATCATTTGGAAAGCCTTGGCTAGCCATAGTAATAATATTTACAACAAAAACATAATAGCAACAGATCCATCTACGACGTCTCGAAACCCGTCACATCATTTGTGTCCTTATATTTTTGTGTACCTGTAAACACCACATTTTGCGACCCTTGCAAGAATTTAACTTTTTGGAAAATGAGCATGCACACACACTCTACACATTTTATGTAAAGCAAAAAAGGAAACCGGAAGGATTCATGGATAAGAAGTTACAAGGATAAACGATGTTACCAATCACATACTTTTGGAAACAAAAAATCGTAAATCTTGTGAAATCTTTGAAAGGAAACCTTCCCGGACTACAATCATCTTCAAATTTGTAAGGATATCGCAAATGATGGTAGGAACAACATACTAAAAATTCAGCTCAATTCAATGGTAGAATCTTCGAAAACTAACTCAACCGATAGTTTACCTTGGTTCATCAAATAAAGACCTTCCCGAACTTTAATAGACATTAAATTTGGGTGGTAGTTGAATACCATCATGTAGAACAACATATCCAAAAATCATATCAATACGATACTTCACTTGACCAGTATCCAATGTTATGTGAGCAAAGGTTCCTATAACATTGTCCACACGACATTGGATCTCAATGTCATTTAGACAAAGCAATGGACACCTTTATCGACACGACAATGGCTTCCATTATCTTATGGACAAAGATACCTAGTCCCTTTCAGATATAAATACAGTTGTTTTTTTGTTATTTTTTATCATTAGTCAACTCCGAAACTTTTGGGAATAGTGCTAAAAAAATTTATCCCTTTGTTTTCAAAGCTCTTAGGTATATTTTAGCTTAATCCAATTTTATTTATTTATTTATCAGGCTTTAACTTTTTCGGTTATAATCAATAATTTATATGATTAAATTGTTGCTATCTCAAAATCATTACAGAATCTGTATTTTAAATTTGTTTTCAAAACCTAAGGTGTAGTAACCATTTTGAAACTCGTATTTATATGCTAATTCCGTAAACTTCCAATTTTATCAGTATCATTCTACGAAGAAATTTTCAAACATTTGTATTCGGTTTAATCTATAAATCGCAATATATATATGTAAACATTCAACAAGAAAGTACTGGATTTGTTAATGCCAGTTTAAATCACTTAATCGTGGTATTTTATTGATGAATGAGTCTCGAGGACAATCGAACATTCGATTCTAAATTGAATTGCCTTCCAAAAGGTCCTAAGCTTTCTTAAAAACACTTATTTCTTGTTTATCATTATCAAAACCCTTTTCAAATCACACAATATTTTTTATAATCCAATGGGTGGAATACGAAATACATTTTCCATCCTCACCCCAAAATCCTTTTTTTTTAAACTGTAACCACCCGGGTTCTCTCCCAAAATGGCTAGCTCAAGTTGTAATTTTGGTTAATTGCACCCACATATATACCAAGGACATTCCTATTACACTACCGATGTAGGATATTTTGGGTGGTCACAATCTGCCCCCGTTAAATCCCTAACATCCTTATCAAGCCGGGGTCGGTCACACACAATCATTCTCAACTCTAGCTAGTTGCATCTAACAATTCTGGTTCGTCATTAGTCGTACAGACCCGACCCATAATATTCGCACATCACATAGTAGTGATCCTGGGTTCGCTCTAATACCATATGTAACCACATGAGTTCTCCCCTAAAATGGCTAGCCCAAATTATAAATTAGGTTCATTGTTCCCACATATATACCAATACTAAGGACTTTCCCATTACACTATCGATGTGAAAAATTTTGGGTCGTTACAATCTCCCCCCGTTATATGGTCGGGGTCACACTCAAATAATCTCGACTCTTGCTAACTGCATCCAGTGATTTCATTTTGGGGACCCAACCCACAATATTTGCACATCAGTTGGTAGTGGTCTTGAGTCCGCTTTGATATCATACGTAATCACCCGAGTTCTTCCCTAAAAAGGCTAGCACAAGTTGTAATTTAGGTTCATTACAACCATATATATACCAATAACCTTCCTATTAAATAGGGGTGGAATCGGTTCCGTAATCGAACCAAATATTTTGGTATTATTAAATCTCAAACCGATTTCGAACCGAAATTGAATCGGTAACCGAAAAATCGGTATGGTATTAACTTAAATTCGATTTTACCAAAATTTTGCAAAACACAAAATAAAAACCTATTCTAAAGCACATTAGTACTTAAAATAGTCAAATACAAGCACCAAAATCAATTAATAACTCTAAAGCGGCACATCACTTCAAATATATGCACTAAAATCCAAAAAGTTACATCTTTAAAGTCCAAAGTTCCAAATCAAACTACCAAATTACCAAGTTGTCTATGATTATAATATATATATATATATTATTAAATCACCAAAAATAACTAAAATGACCAGCAATACAGCACAACCTACAGTCCAAAGTTCTTCACTTCTACCAAATTACCAAGTTGTCTATGACTATATAATATATATGCATTATCAAATCACCAAAAATAACCAAAATGACTAGCCAAAATATAGCAAACAGTCCACAGTCCAAAGTTCTTCACTTTTTCATATTCTTACTTCATTGCACACAGCAGTACAACACAACCCCCATTCCCAGAGTCCCACAACATATTCTGCATTTGAAAAATTAAAATTGAAATGTGAAAAAGAGTATGACTTGATATGTAAAAGGCCAAAATATAATATAAAAAACCAATAATAGAGGCAAAGGAGGAGCACAAATTGTAATTTAGTGGCAACTATTTTTTCATGTTTTTTAGATTTAGGGCAAAATCAATTTGAGAAAAGATCGAGTTGCCGTGGGTGGATGGAGGTGGCGCTGTAGTGGACTATGGCTGCTGAGTGGAGTAGGTGAGGTGTCCGTGGGTGGATACCTAGATGGAGGTGGCGCCGTAGCAGACGAAAATAGGAAACTTGGAGAGTGGAGAATGGAGAGAGAAACTGAGAGGTATTTTTTAGTGGAGCGAGAAACTAAGAGTTGTTTTTTCTTGGGTAATTAACACTTTTGACCCCTAAAGTTTAATCGTTTTCCCACGGTCGTCCCAGAAGCTTTTTTTTACCCAGAGGCATGCCCAATGTTTGGACCGAGTCTCACACTCATCCAAAAGTGGAAGTCTTGTTAAAAAATTGAACGAAAAAGCCATGTGCCACTCACGTGTGTGTCTTTTGAGGGGTATTTTCAGTATTCTAAGTTGAAAACACATCTTCCCCATCTCCGACCAACTCTACCTATACATATATATATATATATATATTTAATTATATACATACATAAATATATACTTCCAGTCATCTTCCCCAAGTCCGGTCAACTCCACCATTTCGACATATTCTCTCTTTAAACTTTCCCCCTTCATCTTTCATCCCCATCAACATCATGATCATTGCATATAATACAGACAAAATCCTATTCCTAAAACCAACAAAGTTGATGCCTCAAATAAGCAAAAAAAATGAACACGAGGATGATGAAAAAGAGTGAGAATCGTATTAGATTTCGAAAGTTGGAGCTAAGGTTAGGATTGTGAAAAAAAAAAACCAATTTCATTTCAAAAAAACCTTGATCCGAAAAATATTTGTTGTTTTTTTCCATTATCTCTCTCTTTATATATATACACCCAAATCATAGATAAACAAGAATCAATCAAATTAAACAAAATACAATCAAATATGAAAATCCCTCCCCATATCGTAGAGAAATATATAGAGAGAAATATAGAGTAAATAGATAAATCCTTTCTTTTGAAGATCTAGAAATTAATGGTTGTTGGTATGTAATTGAAAGTTAGGGTTTATTTTGATGTTGGTTTGGGGAAGGAGATGAATATTATAAGAATACCAAAAATACCCTTCAAAAGAGGCACACATAGGCAGCACATGACTTTTCCGTCCAATTTTTTAATGGGACATCCACTTTTGGACGAGTTTGGGACTCGGTCCAAACATTGCGTGTGTCTCTGGGTAAAAAAAAAAACTTACGGGACGACCATGGAAAAATAGTTAAACTTTAATGGTCAAAAGTGTTAATTACTTTTTTTTTCTTTTTACAATGTGAGGAAGTGAGGAACAGGGGGCTAAAGGCTGTGGCCCGTGGGTATCAATATATAATTAAGTTTAAAATTTAAAATTTAAAGCTTGAAAAAATATTTTTTTTAAAATCGGTTCAATTCGGTAATACCGAACTATGCTACATCCATACCATTTTCTTACCAGTTTGAGTTCGGTAACCGAATTTTGGTTACCATTTAAAATTGGTTCGATTTGGTTTTTCGGTAGAAAATGTCGGCCTTACTATTAAACTACAGATTACCAATGTGCAATAATTAGGGTCGTCATAAAAACTATGGACTGATGCGCAATTATATCGATAAGAACACGAACTTTTGATGATAAATACACGCATATCCTATTTGAAGACCGAAAGGGTGAATTGGGTACCCAACACCTTCCCGATTCGTAACTTAATCTATGAACCTCCGAATTAACTAGTTTCTATGAACCTCCGAATTAACTAGTTTTGCATCAATTGTGTTTAAAAGGTCGTTTAATACATAAATGTTCCTCTTTTATACCCACTTTTGTTTGTTTAATAAAACAAACTATCGACTCTGACTTCCTTTACAAACTGTCACCTTTTCTCAAATTAAACAAACTATTTTTCAAAATAAACAGAAAATCGAAAGAATCGCCTTCGACAAGGGTTAGTGTAAAAAACGCAAGTTCTCACAATACCTACATTATTTAGAAAAAAAGGGTAAGCCTAGTGCTTAGTAGAGGGGGGGGGGGGGGTTGTAAGGGAATTCATTTTCAAAACCTTTTTATAATATTAATGAGTAAATAATTCATTAACACAATTTTTATCATAGCGTTGTTTCAAGATGTAAATTATCTTATTCAAATAAATGCTCATGTTTATGCAATTTCACATGTTATATGTCAACCCTTAAAGATAATACCTCTGGCAATCTGTCTCCCGAAAAGATATAAAGGATGTGCCGAGCTAGAATAATATAGTGGAACTAACCTGCTTCCACAAAATATACCAAAATCAGGTGAATAGAAAGGACCATAATGTTCTTCGCAATATATATCATTCATATACCTTTAGTGCCTTGCCAATATGTAGATTTTTGGACTTTTCACCGCTAGTTTTATACATATGACCTCATTGCTGCCCCCGAAAGTTTACGATTTTTCAACCCAAGGGCACCGAGCCCTACTTATTTTTACCCGGTAAGCACTACCCATATAAAATCTCCATCATAATCACAATATCATATATACTAAGATGTTGCAATTAATAATTCCAATAATAAAATGTAGCCAATAACTTCCATGAGGATAATGTCAAGATAATATTAGAACCTCTATGGGCTTACCAAGAAAAATAAGAATTCATATAGCATCCAAATTGAGATAGATAACAAAGTTCCGATATAGCCGAGAAACCGGGTTGACACATTTATGATATAAATTTATGCTTATAATGCCAATAATCTCAACATTTAATAGACCATGCATAAATCATTTCATATTTAAATAACAATTTACAATGTCATGGTTCCACCCATAGTTAACTTATAATTTAAATTCCTTAGGCTTATATGGTGTATAAACATAAAACACTAATCTTCCCTTTTACATCAATAATTTTCATTACTTAACAAACTTTTGAATTGTATTAAAATTTAAAGGAAATATTAAGAAATTTGCTACAAATATGTTTTATCTTTCAACTTCTAAACACCACATCAAGCCTATAACATAATTTTATCATCAATTATGCAAAAGCATAAAGTTAACTAATTTTTATCTATATGCATGGACTAAACATCAAAAAATTCAAAGCAAAATAAATTAAAATTCAAGCCTAAGAACCCCTTACCTCAAAACATATAGTAAAGAAAATGGAGATGCATGGTGACCTAAAACGTCGATCAATGAAACGTCAAAATATTTGAAGCATAATTCTCATTGTACTAAATTGTCATTACATTGAAATTTCATTACATTACATGGATAATTTTTAGCTCATAAGCTCAATTACATTATTCACTTGTCTTTCATAACTTTCCTCTCATTTTCCTCCACTATGATCGACCTTGACAATTGTATTTTCATTTTGATTTGAACTTTGTGTATTGCCTGATGATGCTTCATTTACTTCTTCTTTTTGTTGAGGTTAATCAACCCATTTGAATGGTTTGCATTTCGGTTGGCTTTTGCATTTGAGGAACCGACATCCATAGTTGTGCTCTTGACATGTTATGTCTTTCAAATGGCAATACATAGCCCAATGGCCTTCTTCACCACAATGGAAGCACTGAAACATAGACATAATGAAGTGAGTGTTGTAATTAGAAATGGAGCAAAAATTCAACATATTCATGCGTTTGATTTGGCAAATAAGTTCTCACCATTCTTGCGCATTCTATTTTTGTGTTGCTTTTATAATGGGGTGTAGCTTGTTTAATTGGGGTGAATGTGTTTTTTTGGTGTTTTTGGTGCAACGACAAGTTCATCAATTTAATTGGGGTGCATTGTAATATGAGTCGTTGTATTACAAGTGTAAAACGGCAAGTTAACTAAATAGTTAACAAAGGTGGATGAAATCTCTTAACTATGTGCTATAAAGTTTAAGAATTTAACATGTGGGGTGGTAAGTTCAATGTGGGATCTAAATGTGGGATGCTATCTCAAAATTTTCCAATTAAATTTTCATTTCGTACCGTCACATCAATACTTTTTTCTTACTTTTTTTTTTAAAAATTTGAAATTTAATAAATTGATTAGATCCATGATATTTGACTAACCACTTTGGGATGTAAATATATAATTTTATATATGCAATGGCCCTATTTGTATTATTATTTGTCGAATGGAAGATTTGTTACGTTGATTCTCTTTATATTTACCAATAAAGAACGCCCAATATGAGCAAAACTATTAATATGCAGCATTATTGCTTTCCTTAATTTGTTTATCTTTGGACAGAATACGTAAGTACATCTGAGTATTATCCCTTTCCGCATTCTTCTTCTTTTTTTATTTTTATTTTTATTTTATTTTATTTTATTTTATTTTGATCATTCTCGTAATGAATGAGAAATGTGAAACGCACGAAATTACTATGCTCCTATTAATGATTCATTCATAATACACTTGATATTAAAATTTTAAATTTGGGACCTACTATTATTTAAATTATATTCTAATCAAGATAGCATCAAAAGAAGAAACCAAAATTCAATTTTGCCGTAAGTTGAAAATGTATTTTAAATTCTTTTACCCGAACATGATAACATATATGGTTTCTCTAATTATTCTTGTTTTTACTTTGTTATTGTTACAACATGCGGTAAATTTACAAACTTATAAAATTTATACATGTTAAATTTATTTAAGCATAATATCTTAATTTTATCTCATGTTATTAATGCTTTATTTGACTTAATTTAAGTAATATATTTCTTAATAAAGTATTAAATTATTTTTAGATGACACATTGTACTATTGTACTAAATAAGGTTTAAATTTAATTTTTGGATGAGACATTGTACTAAATTTAGTTAAATGATGATAAATGTGCTAATATAAAAGGAACGTGAAAAATCCTAAGGGGCCATAGCCCACTCTGTCAATCGTCAGATAGTTTTGTCTCTAACGATCTTAAATATGTTTGTGAATCAATTTTTATAAATTATTTTAAATATTTAATTAACATTTTTTTTATAATGGATGAATTCTACTAATCAAGTTTAAGTAGAAGGTGGTATGTGAGAAATCTACTTAAAAATTAATTTTCTTCGGATCAAAAAATTGTTTTACCACTTTAACTATATACAACTTATTAAGTGTTCATAAATATTCCTGAATCCTAATAAGGATATTGGGCTTGTTATTTTGCTAAATAAGAAATGTGAAGCATCATCCTCCTCTATTAGTGATTATCCAAACTCTTTCATTGAATTATCTTTTTTTTGGCAAGTTTGACTATTCTTACACTACGAATATCTGAAATTCCGAGATTGGCTTGAGGAGAGTTAATAAGATTGCATATTTTTATTGCAAGCTAGCTATCACAGTTCGAGCCCTACAAATCATTTTGTATAGAAATAGTGGTGTGGCGACTTAATTTATTGCAAGGTCCGGTGATCCTATTTAATATTTAAAATACATAAATGAATAAAATATATTTTAGATATTTTTGAATTGATCTGTATAATTGATACCATTAAAATTTTAAATATAAACAAATTAATAGTGGTGTCAATTTATTACAAAAATAAAATAAAATAAGTATATGGTCTAAACATATTTTTTATAAGAAATGTTATTCACTTCAGAGCGTGTCCAAAAATATTCAAAAATTGTGTCTCAAATCGTTTTGAGCGATAGCGCAATGCATCAATACTTGCTTTTACATTGTTGTTGTTGTTGTTTTTTTTTTTCTTTTTTTTGGTCAAGTAGCATTATTTATTCTTTCTTTGTTTAAATTTATAATTTAATTAATAAAGTTGGTGTGATATATATATTGGTGCTACATTCATAAATTAAGTAACCCTACTAATCACATTTTTTTGACTGCGCTACTGTATAAAAAGATTAAAAAATAGATCCATCCATTGATGGTAATACGGAGTATAAGTTTTTTTAAAAGTATCATCTTTCGAGTATATCGGTGGTTAGATAAGTTATTATTCATTCCCCTTAGTTTGAACATACAAATGATACGTTAAAAAAAACAAAAAAACAAAATGCAATGATGGGCCCTCGGCCCTTTGTGAAAATTCGAATAGTCGTATTTAGGATTTTGAAAATTTGAAAAGTATTTGTAATTCTTTTGTTATATATATATATATAAACATGTTATATTTTATTTGACCTCTTTACAATTTTTCCTACAAGTAAAATTATTACCTTTTGAGCCTAAACATGTAAATACAAATTATAATCTTGCATATAATAAAATTTATTAAAAAATTTTAGAGAAAACTTTTTTCAGTTAGCTTGTTTTTATGTTAATTACTTATAAGTAAAAAAAATAAAAAAAAATGTGCTTGATTTTAGACCTTTCAAATTTAAAATTCTAGATCCGTCGCTGACCAAAATGTGTTATATCGGTTAAGGACCGGGATCTACCTACAAATAATTAAATTTATTTAATCATTTATCAAATTTATAAAAATAATGATATTAACGCTCTACAAATTTTAAAATCGTTTTAAGTAAAAATGTCTCAAAAAAATCGTTTAAAATATCAATAAAATTATTTTTTGTGAAGTACTAATATTGTTAACTATTTATAATTGTTTATATTTTTTTTATTGTTATCTATTTATAATTGTTTATATTTTTTTGAAGGACAATAGGTTATATTATATTTATTGACTTTTCATGTGATTATTATGATTATTATTATTATGATGAGGAAAGAGTGGTAGAGTGCTTGATAAATGTTATCCTTGTGGCTGTTAGGTAAATCATTGAGTCTTCGTTCTCCTCTTGCATTATGGGATGCACACGCACTGTTTTCATGGCCAACCTGTCACAATCTTCATTATATTATATTATTATATATATATATTTTTTTTCATTTTCTTTTGCTTCCCAATAATATCGTATCAAATCGGAGAAATATGATATAAAACTATACAGATCAGATGGAAGACTCATTCTCACAGCTAACGTGCACTTGTTTCAATTGACTACTAAAACGTGGATAAAGAAGGATTTTATAATTAATTATTATAAAAATGATTTGAATGGTGGACTAGTGAATGGATAGAAAAAGTTATTTATTTATTTTGTTTACTATAAGTGATAGGTAGATCTGAATAATATTTACATATGTTTGTTTCAAATTTACTAACTTATCTAACTAAATTCAGAATAATTATATCTTAACACTCTTTTTGATAACAAGATAAAAAATGGTAAAAAAAATAATATATTATTGTGAAAAGTTAGAAAATAATTTGAGCGAAGTGATGAAATGTTCTCTTGCTTTTTTTTCCTTTTTTATGAAAAAATTTCTTTAGGTGATAATTAAAAAAAATCACAAAAAATAAAGAAGGATATAGAACATCTATTCATAAAAATAAATAAGAGAAATAAATAATTTTATCACATATTGCAATTTATTTTTCAACTTGTCACAAAAATCAATATATATATATATTTTAATTGTTACCAAAATAAGGAAGTTATTTATTTCTCAAATATATGATATACCATTAATTAATAACTTATAGTGTGGGCATCCAAATACAAGGCTTAGAAAGCTCCTTGGTCTACGAAGAGTTGGTGGAGATAACAAAATAAGAAATAAGCAGATAACAAAATCCAAAAATACTATCTTGGAAATTAAATAAGGGAGGGCAAATTAAAGATAAGAATGGAAAGAGGGAAATCGGCTAAATCATCACATAAATACAAATATGGATAAATTTAGCAAAGCATTTATGGCACAACTCCTTTTAACATTTTCCCCTTTCGGCTTTTCCTCCTCCAGTCACTATTTTCCTATACAGACGCGGTTTGCTGCCGTTACCAAAAGTCCCACTTTCTGACTTGAAACTCATCACCAACTCCCTCTACGAATTATATGTCTCCCTAAAAATACTTTTAAAATATGGAGCTTTTGCATATCCCATTTTTAAAAAGGATATTCATTGTAAAATTTGAAAAATACAATCTTGCTCAAAATACGTAATTAATATAATGCATTAATACTATTTTAAAAAATTGTATTATATATTTTTAATATTATACATTAATTTGACAATAATTATAATTAATTTGATAATATTACCCATTGAAAAAATAAAATAAAATTATACAAGGTTATAATTTTACAGTATAATTCTTTTTATACAATATTTTTTTTTAAATTATAAATATACAATTATTATAATAAAAATAAATTAACGAAAGGTTAAACAACTATATAGGTCGGTGGAATCTAAAATTTTCTTGTTATGATAAAAGAAAAAGATTGCCGATACACTACAAAACCTTAGCACCCATATGGCCATAAATAACTATTTGCTGTCGTATACGAAAATTTTCCTATATTGTGACATTGGTTGGTCCCATTACTGAAAGTCCCACTTTCTGACTCCAACATGAAAACTCTCCACCAATTTGTACAAAAAAGAAAGGGTAAAATTCACTCAACACTCCCCCCAACTATTGGATTTTGGCACTTCACCTTCTAATATATTAAAGTTAATAATAAATCTTCTTAAAGTATTAGTTATTATCATTTAATTCTCAAATTGACATAATTATCCTTGTATAAATTTTTAAAAGGAAAAAGAAAAAGAAGACCAAAAAAAAAAGGAAAAGAAAAGAAAAACACAAACAAGCTTCCACCTTTTTTTTTTCTCTGATTTTCTCCACCCGCTTAGCCACCATAACAACTATCACAGTCAGTCTATTATATTTGTCAAACCATTTCCCTCTCCCCTCACCTCATACCCACCAACCACCCGATAACTACTACTTCTCTCTTTCTCTTTCTAAATACATGTAGAATTTTAATATATAGTTCGTTTCTGGTAGGAAACAGTTCGTACGGATTGATCATTTTTACGATAGTTTTTGGTCATAAAAATATTGGGAGAGTGTTTTTTATGATGCAAAACTATCATAAAAGGATCCGTCCGTGTGCACCTGAAAACTTCCGTGTAAACATATATATATATATATACCACACAACATATATACATATATGTTAAATTTTAATAAATATACATCTTAAACACACAAACCCTCATTTTAATTAGGGTTTTTAATTTGAAAGTAAATATGTAAATTTGAGATGGAGGTAGGGTGAATTTTAATTTTTTGTTTTGTATTTAAACTTTGTATAAGAGCAATTATGTTATTTTAAGGGTAAAGTGATAAAAGGTTAATAATTTAGGGATTTACTATTAACTTTTATAAATAAGGAGGTTAAGTGAAAAAGTGCAATAGTTCAGAAAAGTTTAGGGTGCGTTTGATTGCAAGGGTGGAATTTGCATGGAAAGAAAAAAAGTTACCGACAATTGAATTGCCTAGAATTGAGTTGCATGAAAAATGTAGTGTAGTGTGTTTAATTGCCTTAATTTTCTACCCGGAAAATATTGGTTGTATTATGGCATTTTTAATGTAGAAAAAATTATTGGTATTTTTATATATATAATTATATATTCATGATAGATTTTGTTTAATTGACCTTGATTAGTATATTTTAAATATTAAATTTTTATATTATTTTGAATTTTATATTTTAAATTATGGCATTTTTAATGTAGAAAATTGTAAAAACCTTATCTCGTGAATCGTGCTCAAACATGGAAAACAAAAACCACCTCCCCACCCCCTAGAAAACATTTTCCTCAATTACCTTAAAAATGCACATGTGTGAGCAAAAAGTGAGAATTGAATTGCCTGAAAAAAAAAACCAATCAAACACCTTAAATCGTCAAATCAAATAAAAAATACTCATTTTTCATAAAAAATAATGCCAATCAAACACACCTTAATGTATTTTACCCACCCTTAGGTCTCGTTTGATTCACGGATTTTAGTACTCGAAAAAGGAAAGTCGTTCCTTTCCTTTGTTTGGTAAGCACAAATTCCGGAAACACTTTCCCGAGAGAGGGGAAAGTAGGGGGTAAAACCATTCCTCCCAAAACACATGGGATTGATTTTCCCATGTGATTTTCCAAGTATTTATTACTCAAATTTTAGACAATAATACTCTTTCCTAAATACTTTTCATGGTTTACCAAACACAAGAAAGAAAATTTGACAAAAAATTTACTTTCCCACCTCCATGGGAAAGATAAGGGAATCGATTTCCTTTCCGTGAACCAAACGAGGCTTAATGTATTTTACCCAGGAAAGACCTCACCACTCCCCCACTCTACAAATTCTCTCTCTCTATATATATATATATAATTATATATATATATCAATATTTTCCATTTTCATTCACATAGAGTTGAAGGTGCAAGCTTTGTTGTGTGCGTGTGTATATCCATATTTTTATGCTTAGAGTTAGAGGGAAGGTTTTCTAACTTTGTAGAGTGATAAAAAGGTAACAGTACTGACTACACTACACAAACAAACGCATTCTCTCTCCCCAGAAAATATATTTCATTTTGATTCATATAAGAGTTCAAAAGTGCAAGCCTA
>JAKCWG010000620.1:0-85908 GCA_021464415.1 Lonicera japonica
TCGGCACTCGGTTTCTTCTGCCCAAGGTAGGGACCACCTACCAGTCCAGCTAGACGCTACCTCACGCAGCCACACAGGCATACGCTACCTCACGCAGCCACAAAGGCATACGCTACAATAATCTCACGTAGCCACTAAGGCTATACGCTACTGGTAATAACCATTATACCTGGTACGAGCGGTGTTGGCTACTCAGTATAAAAAAAAATCATCAATACCCCAATAATAATGATAAGGTCATATATATCTTGAAAAATGACATAAGAGTTCATTTCATGAGTAACAAGTGGTATAAAGTGTGTATCACAAGTTAACTTTACTATACGGACTAATAAGTACCTGCGCGCTAGAGGCAGGACAAGGGTTTAACATAAATCAAGGAAATGGAAGAAATACAAGGGGAAATATGATATACTATGATTTAAAAGTAATAATTAACCATTTCCATCAAACTTTGTAGACCCAAAGTGTATATATACGCAGGGATAGGTGTATACGTAGAAAATCCCCAAATTTGTATAAAAATGGTGATTGGGTGCATAAAATTTCAAAATAGGTTTTAATACTAGTGTTCCTACCTCGATAGTGCCAAATCTTCCCCACTTGAGCCGCGGATCGAGCTCTATACGACGGAGACGCAAGATACCCTTGTATAGTTTTGAGCCCTAGCTTGGAGGATGTGAAGAAATGAAGAAGATGATGGAGCTTATGTGTTTGATCCTTGATTTGGGTGATAATATGTGTTAAGATTACACTCATGAACTCATTTCTACAATTCCTCACTTCCCTCAAGCTCTCTCCATGGGTTCAGGTCGAAGTGGAGAAGAAGAGAGGGTTGAAGGTGTATAAAAATCGAGTCAAGGCTTAAAAATATCAATTTTGACTGCTACAGGGCAATGTAGTCGACTACACTACAGTTCATGTAGTCGACTACATGGTTCTGGAAATTGGTTCATCCTCAGATTTGCTTGCTTATGCCACCAACTGATCTTGCAACCTTATTTTGACCAACGAGAAGTGGAAATTGGGTTCCGGGCCAAACACGAAAGTTCTTGGAAATTGAAATACCTTTCCAATGACATAAATTAGGTCCCATTATGATCTAAAATGAAAAAGTTATGATCCCTCGAATGACCATAGGTCGGTTTGTCGGGTAAGTTTAAAATGTGAGATTTTGCGAATTTCGACTCGGGTACTCCACATAACCCTTTCCAACTTAAAAGATGAATGTAATAACATCTCTAAAATAGTGTGGAAGTATTTTCTACATTCAGATACGGCTCAAGCACACTCTCGTGTCTCGGACATAAAATGTAGTACATTTACCCTACGGGTGTTACAACCTCCCCTCCTTAAGAAATTTCGTCTTCGAAATTAAAATAGAAGGAAAGGAAATTACCTTATTATAATAAGTGTGGGTACTTAGTTTGTATCTCTGACTCCAGCTCCCACGTAGCTTCTTCCGTCCCGTGATGTTGCCATATTACCTTGACGAGCGGGATAACCTTGTTACGAAGAACTTGTTCCTTCCGGTCAACCACTGCTATAGGATGAGTCTCATAGGACACATCTTCATTAACTTCAAGTTCCTCAATCGGAGTTACATGTGAAGGATCAGGAATATACCTCCAAAGCATGGACACATGGAATACATCATGGATTCGTTGTAACTGTGATGGCAATGCTAGGCGATATGAAACTGAACCAACGCGCTGAATAATTTCAAACGGCCCTATATACCGAGGGGCTAACTTTCCCTTGTTGCCAAAACGGACAATACCATGTCGAGGCTTGACCTTAAGAAATACATAGTCACCCACTTCAAACTCAAGTGGTCGTCTTCTCTTGTCGGCGTAACTCTTTTGTCGGCTTTGGGCAGTTAGTAACCGCTGTTTGATAAGTTTGATCTTCTCCGTAGTGTCTTGCACCAACTGCGGTCCTAAAATAGCTGCTTCACCTGCCTCAATCCAACAAACGGGAGATTTGCATGGTCTTCCATATAATGCTTCGAATGGAGCCATTCCGATACTGGATTGAAAACTATTATTATAGGCAAACTCGGCGAGTGGTAGGTACTCATCCCAATTTCCACGAAATTCAAGTATACAGGCTCGCAGCATATCCTCAAGGATTTGAATTGTCCGCTTAGATTGCCCATCAGTCTGCGGATGAAAAGCTGTACTAAAATCCAATCGCGTGCCCAACGAGCGCTGAAGTGCTTCCCAAAAATGTGAAGTAAATCTAGAATCACGGTCTGACACTATTGAAACTATGGATGCCGTGAAGTCGAACGATCTCGTTAATGTAGAGTTTTGCCAACTTCTCCAAAGAATCTGTCTCCGAATTGGTAGGAAATGAGCCGACTTGGTAAGTCTATCCACAATGACCCAAACTGCGTTGTGCTTCCGCTGCGTACTCGGTAAACCCATCAGAAAATCCATTGTGATATTGTCCCATTTCCACTCCGGGATAGGGAGAGGTTGAAGTTGACCCGCAGGCTTCTGGTGTTCAATCTTTATCCTTTGACAAGTTAAGCAGCGAGAAATAAATTGAGCCACATCTCGTTTCATTCCTTGCCACCAATAAGTACGTTTTAAATCTCGGTACATCTTAGTGCCTCCTGGATGGATAGAAAATCTCGAATTATGAGCCTCGGCCATGATGGCTTCTTTAAGTTCGTTGTTAAACCTTGGTACAACTAGTTTTTCTTTATATCTCAATCCACCATCAGTACCTAATGTGAAACCTTCCACTTCATTTCCGGATTGAAGTTGATCTCGGCATTTTGCTAACTCATCGTCATACCATTGGCTCTCAATTACTTGACTCTGCAATAATGGTCTGGCCACGAGATTTGAAAGGAAAGCAATGTCTTCGCTTCGACGTACGATTAAGTTGTACCGCTGAAGCTCCTCTATGAGTTTCCACTCTCGGCATCTCAAAGCTGCCATTGAACCGGGTGTTTTCCGACTTAGAGCATCGGCAACAACGTTCGCCTTGCTGGGATGATATTGAAGTGTGAAGTCATAATCCTCAAGGTACTCTATCCAACGACGTTGTCTTAAATTCAAATCTCGTTGAGTGAAGATGTACTTGAGGCTTTTGTGGTCCGAAAATACCTCAAATTTCTCTCCATAGAGGTAATGACGCCATATCTTCAAAGCAAAAACTACTGCGGCTAGCTCTAGGTCATGCGTAGGATAATTTTTCTCATGAGCTTTCAGCTGGCGTGATGCATAGGCTATAACATGCTCCAACTGCATTAGGACGCAGCCAAGTCCTAAGTGAGACGCATCACAATATCACATAGCCTAGGCCCCTTTCTGGCAGAGCTAGGACGGGAGCGGTGGTTAAACGATACTTCAATTCATTAAAAGCTTCTTCACAACGATCGTCCCAAACGAATGGCACACCTTTCTGGGTAAGATGAGTAAGTGGAGATGCTATACGGGAGAAGTCTTGAACGAACCTTCTATAATAACCAGCTAAACCCAGAAAACTTCAAATTTCTGTCACACTAGTAGGGCGGCGCCAACTCGACACAGCGTCCACCTTAGCTAGGTCTACAGAAATACCACCTCGTGAGACAACGTGTCCAAGAAATTTCACTTCTTCTCTCCAAAAGTCGCACTTAGAAAATTTGGCGTAGAGTTGGTGGTCTCTTAGCAACTGCAGGGCTGTGAAAAGGTGTTTCCTATGCTCCGCCTCTGAAGAGGAGTAAATCAATATATCATCGACAAACACTATAACAAATCTGTCTAAGAATGGGCGGAAGATACGATGCATCAAATCCATGAAAGCTGCCGGTGCATTCGTTAATCCAAATGGCATAACTAGAAATTCATAGTGGCCGTAGCGTGTCCGGAAAGCTGTCTTGGGAATATCTTCTTCCCTTACCCTTAACTGATGGTATCCTGATCTTAAGTCGATCTTGGAAAAGAAATGAGCTCCCTGTAATTGATCAAATAAATCATCGATTCGTGGAAGAGGATACTTATTCTTAATCGTTACTCGATTTAGTTGGCGATAATCCACACACAAGCGTAATGACCCATCAGCTTTCTTGGCAAATAACACAGGTGCCCCCCATGGTGACGAACTAGGGCGAATAAAACCTTTGGCTAAAAGATCCTCTAACTGGGTCTTAAGCTCCTTGAGTTCTGCAGGAGCCAATCGGTATGGAGTAATAGAAATAGGAGTAGTTCCGGGAACTAGATCAATTGAGAACTCGATTTCACGTTGCGGCGGTAAACCAGGTAAATCCTCCGGAAAAACATCCAAGAATTTCTTAACAACGGGCACATCTCGTGGTGTAAGAAGTGGAACTTCATCACTCACAACGTTACACAGCCAGCCAACATAATCTCTCTGTTCCTTCTTAGTACCATACGATATCGGGTATAAATTATATCTCTCGCCAAAGAAAACAACTGTTTCTCCCCAATGGTGGGTAATAGTAACTCGCTTGGCATGACAATCAATTACTGCATAATATTTGGTCAACCAATCCATCCCCAAAATGAGATCATACTGGTCCATATCCATGACTATAAAATCATCTTCCATATGACAATTCCGATGTAAGGTAATAATCGCAGTACAATATTGGTTTAAATTTGTTGTACTACCCATGGGAGAACTAATGCTAACGGGGAGAACAAGCCTCTTAGTTTTCAACTTTAAGCTTGATACACAATTGGATGACATAAAGGAGTGTGAAGCACCAGTGTCGAATAAAGCTTTAATTCCAGTCGAGAAAAGAATGAGGGTACCTTCCATAACGGTGTGATCTTCCTGGTCTCCAGCAGGGTTGAGTGCAAAGAATCGGCCTCCAGAACTTCCTTGTGTTTGCGGTGGAATAGGGCGATAGTTGGATTGGAACTGATTCTGGATCGGGTAGTTAGATTGCTGATAGCCTCCACTGACTGATTGACCTTGGCCTTGCGAAGAGCCTTGGCCTGTATAGTCGCCATAATTTCCATATTGGTTCTGACGTCCATAATTGTCTCTACCACGACCTCCTCGATAATCTCTTCCTCGACCGCCCCGATTTCCTCGAAAACCTGACCTGCCAGGGACTTGTTTGTTTCTGGGGCAAGTTTTGATAACATGCCCGGTCTCCCCACATAGATAACAACCACCTGTGCGCCCACTACTACTCCCACTGCTGGTATAGTTTCCTCCTGAAGACTCTGAGCTGGAACGGGCTTTCTTGTCTTTACCCCATTTACCTCTACGATACCCTATGTTGTCTCTCTTTCGGCTCGAATCAGAAGAAAATGAGGAACGACGAGCTTGAGCGTATTGACTATCAAGGTTTAGAGCTGCTTCGACCAATTGCTTGAACGAGGTGAACTCATAGAATCCCATAGCACATCTATATTCATCCTTGAGTCCTAGGAAGAACATTTCCATCTTTTCTTGGTCACTTAGGGCAAAGGTATCCATGTACACACTAAGCTCTTCGAATTTCAGTCGATACTCCTCCACCGACATCTCCCCTTGGACCAAGCTACGCAGTTCATCTCTCTTAGCTCGGCGGTAGGCGTCCAAAATAAATTGTAGCCTGAAGGCAGTCTCAAAATCTTGCCACTTACGGATTCCCTCGGATTGCTTAATAACTCTCCACCACCGATGAGCATTCCCAGAGAGTCTAGTAGTCGCAAACTTGACCCACATCTTCTTGGGAGTTCTAATAACCTCCAATCGTTCTTTGATTACAAAGAGCCAACCCTCTGCATCCTCGGGTCCCTTAGTTCCATCGAACACTGGAGGTTGAAGACGAGTGAATTCTCGTAAGTAAGTAATCTCATCCGTCTCCCCTCCTTGAGGTTCGGGATCCTCCTCTGGGTTTTCCACGATAACTGGTTCCTCTTGGGTTCGGTCCTTGTTTGCACCTGCTCCACTAGTAGACCCATGACTGTTCTTTAGAACTCCCGACAATTCCCCTATAAAGTCCTTCATCATCTTGTTCATAGCTGTGAGGAGTCTAGAGCTATCTCCCCCTTCGGTTTCATGATCACCTTCCGGAAGGGAAGTCTGATGAGCAGGAGCCTTGCCTCTACGCTTAGGCGGCATTCTACAAAATAACAGAGTCAACTCACAAAATCCAAGCATAAGGATAGGTTACAATGGAAAGGACGATATCCTAGTCTACCCACACTCCGGCGAAGGAAGAAAGAGAACCTAATTCCTCTGATACCAACTTGTGACGCCCCGAGTTCCGTTAGGAGGGAGAACCTCCGGAACACGGTTGATCACGGAGCCGTACGTGACGGCGGAAGTGAGTAAAAAGATAAATAACTCTGGCGAAGAAGGCCAATATGCAAAGGTCAAGAACATAAAACAAAATCAACTGGGAACATGCTAGAACTGTAGCTTCTCCTCCTATTAACTCGTGCCTTACAGATTAGTCTGTACCGTTGCGCACCGGTTAACTAAAATGTAAGTCACTTGTCCACATTAGGCTAACATTCAACCATAGACATGTTCCTCCAACCCACTATAAATAACCAAAAGAATAAAAATTGAAGAAAAGTAAATATCCGCAAAATACATACATTAGCAATACATAACTGTCATAAAATAGTTATACACAATATAGTCTCCAAAACCTCAAGTAGGCTACATAGATGACACAAGCATGGCTACATAATATAAGTTGAGTTATGGTACAATAAAATAGATAACATGGCCTTTCTGTAGTGAAAGGCCTTCACACTACAGTATCAGAGGAGACTAAGACTTGTCGACCTTTCCCTTATCAGCTCGTCCCGTCCCATCCTTAGAAGTACTTGTGTAGGAAAAACTGTGAGCCAAACGGGCCCAGTAGGAACTATAGGAATTGTGAGAAAAACATGTATATGTAGGAGAAGCTTTATAAAGTTAGTTCGTAATTAGTCCGTATACATAAGTCATAAACATGTGTGTAAACAATGTAATATATACATAGTCTCAAGACACCGCGACCAGGCCTACATCGTATCAACCATGTATAATACTCACGTCTAGGATTTTTTTATAATATCTACTGTACAGAGATAGCCGGTACTCGGTTTCTTCTGCCCAAGGCAGGGACCACCTACCAGGTCCACCTAGACGCTACCTCACGCAGCCACACAGGCATACGCTACCTCACGCAGCCACAAAGGCATACGCTACAATAATCTCACGTAGCCACTAAGGCTATACGCTACTGGTAATAACCATCTACCTGGTACGAGCGGTGTTGGCTACTCAGTATAAGAAAAATCATCAATACCCCAATAATAATGATAAGGTCATATATATCTTGAAAAATGACATAAGAGTTCATTTCATGAGTAACAAGTGGTATAAAGTGTGTATCACAAGTTAACTTTACTATACGGACTAATAAGTACCTGCGCGCTAGAGGCCAGGACAAGGGTTTAACATAAATCAAGGAAATGGAAGAAATACAAGGGGAAATATGATATACTATGATTTAAAAGTAATAATTAACCATTTCCATCAAACTTTGTAGACCCAAAGTGTATATATACGCAGGGATAGGTGTATACGTAGAAAATCCCCAAATTTGTATAAAAATGGTGATTGGGTGCATAAACTTTCAAAATAGGTTTTAATACTAGTGTTCCTACCTCGATAGTGCCAAATCTTCCCCACTTGAGCCGCGGATCGAGCTCTATACGACGGAGACGCAAGATACCCTTGTATAGTTTTGAGCCCTAGCTTGGAGGATGTGAAGAAATGAAGAAGATGATGGAGCTTATGTGTTTGATCCTTGATTTGGGTGATAATATGTGTTAAGATTACACTCATGAACTCATTTCTACAATTCCTCACTTCCCTCAAGCTCTCTCCATGGGTTCAGGTCGAAGTGGAGAAGAAGAGAGGGTTGAAGGTGTATAAAAATCGAGTCAAGGCTTAAAAATATCAATTTTGACTGCTACATGGCAATGTAGTCGACTACACTACAGTTCATGTAGTCGACTACATGGTTCTGGAAATTGGTTCATCCTCAGATTTGCTTGCTTATGCCACCAGCTGATCTTGCAACCTTATTTTGACCAACGAGAAGTGGAAATTGGGTTCCGGGCCAAACACGAAAGTTCTTGGAAATTGAAATACCTTTCCAATGACATAAATTAGGTCCCATTCTGATCTAAAATGAAAAAGTTATGATCCCTCGAATGACCAAAGGTCGGTTTGTCGGGTAATTTTAAAATGTGAGATTTTGCGAATTTCGACTCGGGTACTCCACATAACCCTTTCCAACTTAAAAGATGAATGTAATAACATCTCTAAAATAGTGTGGAAGTATTTTCTACATTCAGATACGGCTCAAGCACACTCTCGCGTCTCGGACATAAAATGTAGTACATTTACCCTACGGGTGTTACATCATTCATGCATGGTTTATGAATATCAATTAATCATGGTTTTCATAGTAAGCATACATGTATATATCATCTAAGTGTAATCAATAACAAAGCAATATGTGCTTCATATCAAACATATATGTATATAATCATTCATATTTCGATAAATAAAATCATAATATCGAGTTTTGAAAAGATATAACCCCTACCTCAAGTTTGTAGACCAAAAGAAACAAGAAAGATGTAAACCAAAGCCCCGTTCGGTGAAATACTCAAGCTTTCGTATCAACACGTTCCTAGCATAGCAAAATCCCCGAATCAATGATGTATAAACCCAACCCAAGTAACCAAAGCTCACGCTTGAGCTTTTATAGAAGAAAATCAAGGTAGAAGATGATGAATAGTACCTTAGAGGTGGTTTTGGATGATATCAAGCTTGAATCCTCGATTCGGAAGGATAGATGCGTAGAAATCTTCCTCTTTCCCTCTCTAGAACCCTCTAGAACTCTCTAAAGGAGTGTGGAAATGTTTGGCTCGAAGTTTGGATGAAAAATGACCAAAAATGGCTTAAAAACGTGCTTAAGTTGGTGGGAATGGTTAGTTGGTGGACTGGTATGCCAAATACCGAATACCGGTCCGCGGAGCACAAATTTTCCAAAAATTTGGTGCCGGACTGGTATGCCAAAAACACCATACTGGTCTGCGCTATAAATTTTGGGCTCTGAACCACTGTTTTTGTTTTGGCCATAATGTTTCGCTCGGAACTCTGATTGAGGCATTCTTTATGTCCACGGAAAGGTATTTCAAATATCTACAACTTTCTAAGAGGAAGTTTTTCTAAATTATGGATATATTTTTCCCACAAATTCACCGAAGACAGCGCTCTGCCAAACCGCTACCGAATGACCAGAATTTTGCAATGGGCCTACTTTGCGCTCTGTTTTGATCCACGAGGAGTGTGAATTGGATTTCGGCCAAAACATGAAAGTTGTAGAATGGTATGAAATCTAGAATTAGGAATAAGCAACAGTCAAATTGGGTAAAAGATGAGAAAGTTACGATAATCCAAAGTTGGATAACAAGGAAATCGCGTAAGATCAAAAACTTACGATTTAAGAGCCAATATTGATTCGGACCACCCGAATCACTGAACGATCACTCAAATGAGCGTAAAGAAGCTGATACAATATACTTAACACTAATATGAACACTGGATGTTACAAATCTCTGCCACTAAATAAAATTTTATCCTCTTTTCGATGGCATTCCTTAAGTAAATGGCTTGAGACACTAATCATAAATCTCGGTTTTTAACCCTGATATCTCTTTTGGTCACATGCACCACCACAACCATCCATCCCTGCCTCACCTCACCCATGCCCTCACATTGGACATCCCGAAAGGGCCTATTAGACTATTGGCAAATTCCGGTAGGTGTACTTAACCATGTACCCATCAATCCTCATTGGCATTTAGCCAATTCATATACAACAGGCAAGGCCAACACGAATATCATGGAGTCAACAAATAAGCATTGATAATAAAGATATGAGAACAAGGACAACAATGAGTGCTCTAGAACTTAATACTAATGATATAATGACCCACAATTAGTTCCTCCGTTTTGTCCTTATATCAAGCCATTACAAATCCCAAATAAGTTGATATCCACCAAAATGTCTTCACAGTATACCCAGTCGTCAATTCCCTTGACGGGTCAAAATCAAAGAATAAAATCGTAATTGCCATAATATAACAATCCTGTCCAATGTATACATATAATATAAAACTTATCCATTTATCCACCCATGATTAATTCACATATCAAAAAATGTTTACTTACATAAGATTGACATCTTCTGTCCATTGGCACCTAACATACCAAAGTCATCTCTCCCTCCATAGTACATATTATGAAAAATTTCATGAACACAATTGCCTTTCAAGAAAATATGATAGAAGAAAACTCAAGTATCCATATCCTAAGTCAAGATTAAAGACAAAATGGACCATTTATCTAGAGAACCATAAAAGGTTTTAGAATATCTATGTATTCCCAATATGCCCAAAAAGTTGTGGTGTCATCATCTCATATCATGCCAGGGATTTTCATGACAAGGGATACCATAAAAACAAGGAATAAGTGAGATTCAATCCATAACAATAAACTTAATTCAACTTACTTTATTCCAATAGGTAAACTATAAATAATCCAAAATCTTAACTTGTAAACCTTCAGACAAGATCTCCTTCTAAATAGAAGTCTTACGGCAAACAAAGAAGAAACCATATACCCCGACATTCTCGTGAAGAATTTGAGATACTCCTAAGCCACACCACTACACTTATCACACTTATAATACACAAATCTTACCGAAATAAACTTATGCACCCAAGTGTAAATAAGTATAAAGAACCATAATCTCACATGTAAGGAAATCATAATTATATGTCCATTAGATCCCAATTTATTTACAACATTCAGCATCTCATGGATTTCATGGCTCAACGTTATCCATAAGTATAAATCGAACAATTTCTAAATGTTTACGTTACTCAAAGTCATACACCGAAGCATATCATTGATTAATCAAAATATTACTCCATAAAGGAGGAAGATCATAATAGCTTTATACCACAATACAAAATGATTTTCGATTACTATGAAATTCCTTAACGTTAGTTAAGTAACCGATTTAATTCAATTGTCCTTCCACAATACCGGTTCCCTTACAAAGATGTCATATAGAATCATTAAGTCCAAAAAGTCAAAGGCATATGGATACACAAAGTGAATAAAGGTCATTTATAAAGATTAATACTTTATATCCATAGAAAGTTCCATAACTCATAAATTTAAATCCAAAACAATCAAGATACAAAAGGATGTATATACCATATGATTTTTAATCTAAGAAATTTCCAAAACAACATAATAAAATAGTTTCCACAATTGATCATACGTGATTCACATGAATAGTTTCACACTATCACATAATATGATCATCATCTACCCACATTCTCAATATATCCAAAAGTTTCTAGTCAAGTGTAAAGAGGCACAGTCGAGATCATTATAAACATCACAAACTTCCTTGTCTTTCTATCATGAGATTTCTCCCAAGATATAACCAACCACCTTATCATATAAAATACAATACATATACTTATAAAGTGCAAACCATTATATAAAATATGCCTACAAAATTTATCTGCCGATTCTATATATCCAACGCAAGAAGAAACAACTATATTATGAACGTATTATTCTCCCACATATTGAACACCTTACCCTAGGTGATTTAATAGACAATTAAGAAGGAAATCAGCTTCTTAATTCTTGAAAACTAAATGAAGTATGAGACTCTTTACCATTCTCTTATAGATATTGATCTATACTATCCGGAAGAACCTTCTTTTCCCATAAACCACAAGAATGAATACTCCCTTCTATCACGACTGTATTACTAGCATCTATAACAATTCTTTATCTTAATTTATCATTCATGACTAATAAGATCTTTACCTCGTCATACTCTAGGAGGACTAATCATTTTGACTAATTCCCATGCCACTTGTCAGGTTACAACAAAAATTTCTATCTGTGAAGAAAACTAGACCTTTCTCCCAAATTACATCTGGTCTCCTCTTCTTAGAAAAATAACCAAAATTACACGAGGTATAATCTAATCCAAAAGCAAGACAAACAAAACGACCTTAGGAAACAACAAGCGGATGATGTGACGAAGCTAGAACTTGTTAACTTATCATCAAGATAATGATTTTACTTTTCTCACATGGGAGACACGTCAAGACACAAAAGAACTCCCACATGATACACCCACATCATGTGGTATCAAACCCTCGAGGCGAGAATGCAACACCAAAACTCCAAAGGAGTTCAACCACAAGGCACAGGCATCAATAGCCTCAAAAATCGAGGACGAAACTTCTTGGAGCGTTGTATATAACTTTTCCATATTTATTTATGTTTCGAGGACGAAACTTTTTATGAAAAGGAGATTGTAACATCTCATATTTCGTTTCCGAGCCAATTCTCTTCTTCGGCCTGGTTAAGGCTTTATTGCCGTTAGATCGTGAACATTGGGTTTTGAGCCTCTTGTATTTGAACCGACACCTTCAACATGTCATATTAGGTATATTAAGTTTGTAAGATCAATCATTTCATTCTTCAGATGGCCCGAGTCGAAAACGGCAAGTATCGCATATTTTGAACTTTTTGAAAAAGTTAATTTTTGGCCAACTTTGGGAGGCCCTAACTTTTTCATCCAATGTCCAAATGACTCCCTGTTTGAGGTCACGTTTTCATATAAATACCCTACACAACTTTTATGTTTTGACCAAAAGCCAAATCATACTCCTCGGTGGTCGAATTAGCTTGCAAAGTAAACAAATTGTTGAACTCTGGTTGTTCGGAACACATTGGCAGAGCGCTGTCTTCAGTGGATTTCTGGGAATGATCTATCTAGAATTTGAGGAACCTTCCTCTAGGAAGTTGTGGGCCTTTGAATTACCTTTTCGTGGACATAAAGATCACCTCAATCGGAGTTTCGAGCAAGAAGTTGTGGCCAAAATATTAACAGTGCACCAGATTTTATCCATCAGTCGACTGATAGGATTGGTCAGTTGACTAAAGGGGTCCTAAGCCCGATTATAAAGGCAAAACATAGCACATTTTGTCCCCAACAAATATACCAACCTTGAGAGCTTTGAGAGGGTTATTGGGGGGTTATTTTGGGAGAATTTGAGAAGGTTTGATCACCCCTACATATGATTCATCATTTGAATCATCACAATCATCATCTTCCTCTTCAATTCCTTTCCTCCATTGGTTTCAAGCTCGATTTTTGGGATTTTGCAATTACTCGGACAATGGCTAGATCCACCGCTCTTAACCTCAAGATCTCCTTGATTGAGGTGGGAACAATAGTATTAAAGTTTATTTTCAAAGATTATGCATTCAATCCCCATATTTTCCACAAATTGGGGTTTTTTCTATACGAATGAGGTTTCTACGCATTTACGGGTTTTGGGTTTATGATTTATGATTATAATGGTTAATTATCAATTGTTATTGTTAGTATTTCATGATTCTACGAGAAAATCCTATATTTCATTGATTTATCGCAAACCAGTGTTATTGGTCACCAGCGCGCAAGTAGGTATAAGCTGACCGTGAACAATAAAGCTTAGATGCGCGCTAAATATAAGATGTTAAGCATGATGTGAGTTATACTATGCTATATTTTGACATTTCCAACTCTTATGTAGCTTATTGAGGTTGCATTGGGATTTACGCTATAAGCGGCCTATATTACACTTATATGTGAACTAAGAATGAGAAACAATACTAGTTATGACTTATATTGGGTCTAGACATAAATCTCGTACCTTTGACTATATATATGTAATTTCCTTACTTAGGTTTTCAAGTCAATGGGGGAATTAATGTGATAAATACACAAGAAACTCCTTATTTCCATTATTAAGCTTAGTTAGTAAGTGTATAAGGCTATGAAGAGTTATATATTTATATTCCTCTATAGCATACGATATGAGTTGTGTATGCATCATGTTGTATGGTGTAAACGATGTATAAATATGCCATTGGATAATTAATGTCACGACTTTGGTAGGAAATCCCTATTTTAGTAATAACCTTATTTTTCGAACTTAGTTACATACTTAGTAAAACATGGGTTAATGCATACTTTCTCTACTAGACGATATGGGGATTATATTCATGATGTACTTACGCTATTTAGTGGACTAAGTACATTATGGGTAGTGTATTAACAAACCAAGTGTTTATTTCAAATAAACTACTACCACTATTTTTAGAATAATTTAAGTATTACATAGATGTAACCAAGTGATGATATTGATTTCCTAATTGCATATGTATATTAAACACACCCTGAGTCGAGGTGGTTATTGTGGTCATTAATCTTGTGTACCTAGCACCGGTATATATGGCTTATATAAGAATTGAGATAAGCTCTTGGTAATTAAAGTTATACTTGAGATATATATATATATATGTGTGTGTGTGTGTGTGTGAGTGTGTATATTATAAATAATTATATTCTTCGGGAGAATATATTGTATTGATTTCTCGGCTTTGTAAGGCACTAATGGTCAATGGGGTTGACTTAGCCTAGGCGGCTACATACCCTGATCCATGTAGAGGTATCCCTCTTTCATAGCGGCATACTCTATGGTCCGTAGGGGGACCCCGCGTGGTGGCATACCCTACACCATCTAGGTGGTCCATGGGGGGACCCAGCCTTAAAGGCTGCATACCCTAGCCTTGGAGACTTAGATCACAATCACTGTGCACAGTTGAGTAAATCCTAGATGTCAGATGTGAGATGAGATTGACGGTTACTAGATTGGTGCCTACAATTGTCCTACGATTATTTTTTCTTATGATACTTTGTTATAGTAACATTTTTGTACCTTGTTGATAAATTCTTATTATATAATCGGGGCCAGGATAGTATTTGACATGCACTTCATATAAAATGGTATATATACACATATGCATGGTTTTAAAAATGTATTTTGCTAATAAAAACCTTATAGTTCCCAATGAGTCCGTGTTTGGCTCACTACCATTTTCCAAACCAGTTTTGCAGGTACTTCCTTAGGGTGCACGAGCACTTGATAGAAAACCTCTGGTGACCATATATGTTGTGGCCATCCGTGGACGACTTATATCTCATGAGCCATATATATATTAATATAAGTTATACAATTTGTATCATTGTTGTATTCAATTTTATATGAAAGTAATGTACAAGGCGTTTTATAAACTATTGGGACCTCGTTGGAGGAATTGTTTTTTATTGAACTGTTTGATGATTTATGACTTCAAAAGTGTGGAGTTATGTTTCTTTTTAAACTTTCTTTATAATTTACATGTTGTTTTTTTTGAAATTACAGACTCCACATGCGAAAATTTTCTGAAAAATGTGGCTTATTTGAAATTTTCTATTATATCAGTTCTAAGTTATGCATTCCAACCCGCCGTCGCATACGGCACCGTGATTAACTGGGTCCCGGAGGTCCAAACCTTATAACGGGATTTGGGGCGTCACACCGATCCTGCGTATAAGCTTCACCTTTTCTTTTATTTATTGTTTTCTTGAGGTAAAGAGATATGAAAAAGAGAGACACTCAAATGACTCCACATACTAGTACCTATCTACTGTATATGTTTCTCCAACTATCTCTTCGAATTATCTTTCTTGAATTGAAGAATCGCAGATACGATAATTCAAGTTGATTCCTGAAAAGTCAAATAATGTCATTTTAATTAAAACTTAACATTGCCTAATTGTACAACCAGGAAATACACTTGAACTCCATATTTCTGGGAAATCTAGTGTCTACACTTGAAGTTGATGCCTCTAGTAAAAAATATAAATAACATAGAAAATTCCAACATTTTCTTTATTCTAACATTCATAATTTCTTATTTAAGTCTTCCAAACACTTCATTAATTGGAATTGAATTATTTATAAATGCACGAATTGCAATTTAATTGAAAATGAACCAAGTTTAAAACTAGGCAAGTTACGCAACCAAACGAGCCCTATAGGTAGTCAGTAGTTTTGCCAAATTTGGATGTAGAGGATGGTCAAATTCAAGAACTTTTTCCTCATTAGCATATTTTTCATTTCCTCTTTAATATGTTGCTATCAAATGGCATGCCAGTTTTCAGACCAATTAATGAAAATGTTTTGAAATGAGAGTTTCTCAAATTTCGGTCTTACACATCAGAGTTTAGGCAAAGCCATATCTCATGACACAATGTATCTGCAACCGCACTAATTTTTAAATCAACATTTTATATGTTTGCAGTTTGAAATTCTAGCACAATTCAAAGTTTATGTATGAATTAACGATCATGCTTTTAGGGTTTTGTTTGAATTGACATGGAGGGATTACTTCAGGTTTATATCAGTCAAACATGGAAATTTCATTTTTCATCAAGGTAAAATGAAAGAGAGAGATTTATTAGTTGATTTTTAAGTATTGTTTACTGTATATTAGAAAACTTTGATAGTATTTGCTGGCATCTATGTATAATTCTTGGATTTGAGACCTATTCCACTCTTAGTCTACATCAATGTTGTTCTATTTTAGAATGGGGAAAGAAGAAAAAGAAAATGAAATGGTAGTTTCTAGGATCGACCATAACGGGGCATTTAGGATCCTGTATCTGAGTTTGAAAATTCTTTAGTTGTGGTCCACAACTTTTTTTTTAAGCATGCGTTTATTGTAGATAACTATTTTTTGGTATTTTCCTCAAAGAAGGACTCAGATCCAAAGATACCATGCGGTTGATACTAATTTTCTTGGCAGCAAATACCCTTTTTTTTAGTGGAATATACTATTTTTGTGGCTGGCAGATACCAATTTTCTTGGCGGTAATTTTGCAGGAGATACTGTTACGTTATGCGAGAAATACAAATAAAGAGTATCTATAGGGACTGCATCATTTAAAAGAAAAGTTGTGGACCCCATCTGGTACACCCCATGTCTCCATTTATCAGAAATCGCGATACAAGTTGCGTGTAAGTCAAACGTTGACTTCTGATAGCCGTATTTTGCTCCGACAGGATTGGAATGGCTCGAAGATATCCAACGAGTTACATTAATATATTTAAGCATGTTAGAATGGCCGTAAGTCATATCGGATGGCTCGAGTCGAAATCGGGATGTAGATTGCAAGTTTTCAATTTACTTGACTTCATAATTTTTGGTTAACTTAGAAGAAGCGTAACTCATTAGTTCCTCGTCAGATTAAGTTTTCGTTCGTTATTACCCTCGTTTTTTAAGCAATCTACAACTTTTGTGTTTTGACCGAATGCAAATTCAGGCCTCTATTAAGTCGAAACTGTGCGCGAAATAGGTCAATCGCTATCAGTTGTTCATTCGGTAACATTAACGCACTGATTTCGACGCATTTTTGGGAATAATCCATCTCGAATTTGGAAAAGCTTCCTTCTAGGAAGTTGTAGAGTTCTGAATGAGCTTTTCGTGGACATAAAGATCACCATAATCGGACATCTGAGCGAGAAGTTATGGCCGTCCAAAGTACAGCGCTGCAAGCCCACGCGCGTGAACAGTACCCTTAAATTGTAGCAGCAGTTTATATATATACGTGCTTCTCCTTCTTTTGCTTATTCTACACAAAACCAATGAGAGCTTTTAAGAGAGGAAGGAGAAGGAACCTTTGAGAGAGAGATACTCCTCTTCATACCATCTCTACACAAGAACAACATCAAATTAACAACAAATCAAACCTCCTATCATTATTCATCATCTTCCTCACCACCACCTCCATGGCTAGGGTTCTAAAATTGGGAGAAGCTCGCTATTTGCTCTGCTCAGCTAAATTCAATCGTGATTCATCAAGGGATTAACCCTCAATAGGTGGGAACACTAGTATTTAAAGTGGTCTTCAACTTATTACAACTTATTTCACTCAAATCAAGCAAAATGTTGAATTTGTGCATGTTTTCAACAAAGTGCATATACATGGGGATTGGGGACTGATTTCTCATGATAATTGGTTTGGTTTGCATTTAATATAGTTATAAATTTTAGATTATACACAAACCCCTAATTCCTACGTTGATTTTGCTAAGATTGGGGTATAACCCTTACTTACGTATGTAATAGTAAATGGTATATTATGCTGCGCATTTATACGATGAAATACCTGGATCTAAAAGTATATTTGAGATATAGTTACATGTATATGTGATATTGTAATGCCCCGTGTTCCTTTTTCCGCTTTGACCTTCTCTTAAGCCCGGTATGGCTTAATCTCCGTTAGAGAGAGCGTGCATTGGGTTTTGAGTCCTTCGTACTCAACCGGATAGTTCTAGTATGTCATTTTAGTTATATTACGTTTGAGGGAGTGATCGTTACGTTATTTGAGTGGTTCGGGTTGAAACCGAAGCGTAAATCGCGTGTTTCGACTTTTCGCAATTCGTAGATTTCTGGCCAACTTTGAGAGGTCATAACTTCTTCATACGATATCCAAATGACTCTCCGTTTTCGTCCACGTCTTCATTTCTTTGCCCTCTACAACTTTCGTGTTTGGGCCGAGTCGAGATTCAGCCGTTTGGAGGTCCGTTTTGGCCTCAGAAAGTCATTTGCTGTTGCAGTGACTTCCATGATCGATCATGGAAGGGCCATGATCGATCATGGAAGGGCCATGATCGATCATGGTCCTCCAGAGAATTCCAGAATGCTTCATGATCGATCATGGGGGACCCATGATCGATCATGGTTCACCTATAAGTCGGTTTTGAGCGTTTTTAAGTCGTTTAACACCCCCACAACCCCCACTTTCGTGCATCCAACATAGAGAGGGACAGAGGGAGATTCTAGAGAGCTCTAGAGAGAGAGATAAGAGATCACGCACATCTCTCATCGTCCATCCAAGATTGGAGTGCCGAATCGTTTCTTCTTCACTATTCATCATCCTTCCCGCTTTCTTCTTCCGTTGGAGCTTGTGTTGGAGCTAGGGCTTGGGCAATACGGCTTCTACGCTTCATCAACTTGCGGGTTCGGATTGTCGAAGGTGGGGACACTAGTACTAAAACTTGTTTTCCAAAGTTTGATTGATGAATTAGAGTCTTGCACTACAAATTGGGGATTTTGATCAAAAGCATGTGTTGTTTGCATCTCTTGGGATTTGGGCTAGATGATTCTTAGATTAATGATAGATATTGATAGATTATCACTCCTACAGCGTGATTGATTATCTAGTTTCACGATTTATCATGCGTAGCTAGAGGTTCATGCGAAACCAATTCCGTAGCTATCCGTAAGACTTATAAATTGTGGTTTTTGGGTCTGATGCGTATAGATGGATAATTGTGGGTTATTAATGATAGCGATACACATCTATACTACTAGATACGATTGAAAGGTATTATTTGTGGTATATATGCTGAGAACCCACTACGGTGGAATGGTAAGCCTTAGCGTACGAGTCTAGTGGCATGCGTAGAGAGTGCTAGGCACTAGTAATAAGAGTTTAATCCCGATACTCTTTAGAACGCATGAAACACAGTTGTTAGGGCACGGATTGCCCCTGGTCATGGACACCGACACCTAGGCGAGTTGTATTGGTATGCCGGATGAGCTAGATTCATAACAACCAACACATGGCTTGAGAAGATGAAGTGAGTATCATCATAAAACCCGTAATGAGACATATGATGTTAATAATGAATACTTGGCTTAATGATATAGCTAGTGAATCATTATGGAACACATACGACCTTAGTTGAATACACGTATCACATGATGAGGTGTATAACGCGATTACCAAATCAATTAGCCTTATTATGAGAATGATCATGTGACGATAAACGTATGAAGTATACGAGTGATGAACACTCTTGTAGAAATGATTGACGATGATGTCAATGATGATAAATGGATGAGTGGGCGCTTGTATGATTATATATGTGATGCTTAGCCATATGTGTGATGTATAATTGATGATGATGATGATATTCATTGAGGGAAATAAATGAATGTGATGTATGTTACTGTGATCACACATATGGGCTGGATATGATGATATGCCGAGCACCGGGTAGCTCCCCGTGACTCGAAGGAGGGCCGCCTATTGCCGCCCATGGGTGAAAGGCCCTAAACCGTGCACGCGGAAAATGAAGTCGGTGACTCCGCCGGTGGTTGTGTGTGTCCACAAAGGAGAGCCCACTCTAGGTATCTTGCCTTCCAACTGGACTATGTGTCCTTGGTTAGATGAGTTTCCCCGGCAAGCGGAGCAGGTCCCGTGTGCCACTACTTACCCAAAGGGTGAGTCCCCGGGAAGTAGTTGGGCTACTAATGGTCATCACCCACTAGGGTATCGCCTGGTGTAGTTTCTCCAGAGTGTCGATGTGGTTTGTATGTGGTGTTCTCCTCGTTAACTATTCGGGGTGTTGTCCCCGGGAAAGTGACCGTCGCGTGGGTTATCACCGAATGACCTACTTGGAGAACTAAGTCCCTGAACCACTCCCCACCTGGAGGAGACATGGACAAGAGCTTGGGATCCTTCGGGACTCGCTGGATTCTCTGTTCTGGGCCTGGTCAGACCGCGTGGTGAAACTGAGGCACTATACTGGAGATATGATACGGATTGTTGTGTTGTGGATGTGAATTGTTTATATTATCATTATTATTGTATTGTATCATATCTTGTATGGCATGGTTGGTGATATGTTGCCTCGAGCGAGTGTGCCTTTAGTAAGAACAATGATATAGACACTATCGTAAAGGAACATAATATACACAGGAAAGCGTTGGCCAATCATAATGTATTAATAGATAAAGTGAAAAGCAATGATAGCTAATGGCCATAGAAACCTGGTATACAAGTGTGAGTACGTGGCTTGGTTATGAGAACGAAGTAGGGATAAGGCCTCGTAGGTGGCCAAGTATGGAATTCATAACGTACTATAACTAAAGAGAAAATAATAGATACTTGGCCAACTGTCACAATATACGGTATATGTACGGGATGGCATAGTATAGCCTTGAGTTACACTTGAGAATGTATTAAGTAGGTTTATATCCTCGATTCCCTAGTAATGTGAGAATTGGCTCAGGGTATTCCATGGGAAGTCTAAGGAAGGAAGAGGTTGATCGGATAGTCAGCTTCCTGATGACTAGGATAGGATTCCTAGAGGGGTTTCCACGCACGGGTGTGTGTGTTGCATTGCACTGCATGGTTTTCAAACTGCTGCACTAACGTAAAACAACTATTTTCTATATAAAAACTATATAGTTCCCACTGAGCCCGGATTTGGCTCACCCCTTTTTCTAAACAGTTTTGTAGGTCAAGCATCGGGGATTGGCGTGTGGTTTACGAGTCTAGTAGCCTCTGATGTCCTATATCTTTTGTAGTCCTTGAACTAAGGACTCGGTTGTATATAATCGTTGGTTGTATTAAACTCTTTCTATTTATGTATGGACTTTACCATTATTTTGGATAATGGGCTATGGATTTGTACAAACGATTTTTATATATATATATGTGGAGTTGGTTGTGATTGTGTTTGTGTTAATGTGTTTTGTAAACCTCTTAAACTTGGTTTTACTTAAATAAACTCCACATACCGAGCATTTGTAAAACTGGACATTTTATTGAGGAAAAGTTTTTAAAAGTCGTGAATTTTATATTTTAAACCCGCCGTCGCGCACGGCATCCGTGATAAACTGGGTCCCGGAGGTGAAAATCTCGGAACGGGATTCGGGGCATCACAAGTTGGTATCAGAGGTATAGGTTCGGTTTTCTTCACGTGGTTTATGGGTAGTTACACATGTTGGGGAAGTATTACGAGTGGAATCCAGTTGAGTCGCGAATTGTTTCGCCTTAGGGATCACTTGTTTGCGTATTACACCCTTGTTTTATGAGCATTGTGCATTTAATTTCTCTAGGGGTGTTTTATCGTAGTGACATAAGCGCTGCATTTGTTTCTTTACCATTAGTGTTGGTATTAATATCGACTCCACTCTGGGAATAGTGGAGAAGGTGGATAGAGTAGTTTGATCAGAGTAGCGTAGCGGAATCGTAGTGGGACCATTGGTTTGGATATTTATGAGTATAGTGTAAGTAAGTCTCCGGTGAGCGGCCCTCTCGAGGAAAGATGTTTCCTCCTTTCTTCGTTCTATAGGTGTTGACCATTTTTATAATTTATCTTATTGGTGATTTGTGTTATAATCGTGTTGTTTCCTTATGGATCTTTTATTTTCTTGAGAATGTGTTTTATACTCGGGATGTGTTTTGCTACCAAGTTAGCAATAGGCGACTGTCGAGTTATATTTTAGTCAGCCGCCTGATCAACGGATGACTAACTTATAAATCTGCGGTCTTCTGTCGACAACGAAAAGTGAAACGTGGATTGTTTGTACTCTGGTATTGACTAAGCATGTTTGTGTTTGTTTCTCGAGTATCATTATGATTAGATTCATAGGAAACTAGATTGCGTGAGCTTTCCCGTAGATATGATTCTTCAGTTGGGAGTGCGCCTTAGGAACGGTATCGACCTTAGTTTAGCATCTTGATACGCATAAGACTGTATTGGTGTACGTTAGTAGTTGTTATCCCTGTATTCCTAGTGTCATGTGTTAGCTCTTATATTTCAGAGTTTGAGACCGAGGTTCATATCTTTTGGCTCACCTAGAGCTTGCTAGTCGTTAGTCCGCACGGCGTGGCAAGTTGTTTCATTGCCGACTTTAGTTGTGGGGATCATCTTGGATCACGTCTTGTGTTTGAGCTTATTCGGAGTTTTTGGTCATGCGATCGTATCCTAGCCTTGAGGATTCATTCCGTGCCTTGCTAGGGATGTCACGTGAGGGAGTAGAATCATTCTTGTGTTGACCCATTGGAAGTTTTAGCCTTGTTGTTTCATCTCCTCGATGTCTCTTTGGAATGTTCTACTCACTTATTCTTTGGATTCGATTCTAACTTGTTTTAACCATGGCTAGTCTCCTAAGGAGGGGAAACCGGGTGCAACTTTCATGATCTTGTGTACTTCTTGTTTCATTCCTACCTCCATGTAAATTTCGAGGACGAAATTTCTTAAGGAGGGGAGATTGTAATGCCCCGTGTTCCTTTTTCCGCTTTGACCTTCTCTTAAGCCCGGTATGGCTTAATCTCCGTTAGAGAGAGCGTGCATTGGGTTTTGAGTCCTTCGTACTCAACCGGATAGTTCTAGTATGTCATTTTAGTTATATTAAGTTTGAGGGAGTGATCGTTACGTTATTTGAGTGGTTCGGGTTGAAACCGAAGCGTAAATCGCGTGTTTCGACTTTTCGCGATTCGTAGATTTCTGGCCAACTTTGAGAGGTCATAACTTCTTCATACGATATCCAAATGACTCTCCGTTTTCGTCCACGTCTTCATTTCTTTGCCCTCTACAACTTTCGTGTTTGGGCCGAGTCGAGATTCAACCGTTTGGAGGTCCTTTTTGGCCTCAGAAAGTCATTTGCTGTTGCAGTGACTTCCATGATCGATCATGGAAGGGCCATGATCGATCATGGTCCTCCAGAGAATTCCAGAACGCTTCATGATCGATCATGGGGGACCCATGATCGATCATGGTTCACCTATAAGTCGGTTTTGAGCGTTTTTAAGTTGTTTTTAAGTCGTTTAACACCCCCACAACCCCCACTTTCGTGCATCCAACATAGAGAGGGACAGAGGGAGATTCTAGAGAGCTCTAGAGAGAGAGATAAGAGATCACGCACATCTCTCATCGTCCATCCAAGATTGGAGTGCCGAATCGTTTCTTCTTCACTATTCATCATCATTCCCGCTTTCTTCTTCCGTTGGAGCTTGCGTTGGAGCTAGGGCTTGGGCAATACGGCTTCTACGCTTCATCAACTTGCGGGTTCGGATTGTCGAAGGTGGGGACACTAGTACTAAAACTTGTTTTCAAAGTTTGATTGATGAATTAGAGTCTTGCACTACAAATTGGGGATTTTGATCAAAAGCATGTGTTGTTTGCATCTCTTGGGATTTGGGCTAGATGATTCTTAGATTAATGATAGATATTGATAGATTATCACTCCTACAGCGTGATTGATTATCTAGTTTCACGATTTATCATGCGTAGCTAGAGGTTCATGCGAAACCAATTCCGTAGCTATCCGTAAGACTTATAAATTGTGGTTTTTGGGTCTGATGCGTATAGATGGATAATTGTGGGTTATTAATGATAGCGATACACATCTATACTACTAGATACGATTGAAAGGTATTATTTGTGGTATATATGCTGAGAACCCACTACGGTGGAATGGTAAGCCTTAGCGTACGAGTCTAGTGGCATGCGTAGAGAGTGCTAGGCACTAGTAATAAGAGTTTAATCCCGATACTCTTTAGAACGCATGAAACACAGTTGTTAGGGCATGGATTGCCCCTGGTCATGGACACCGACACCTAGGCGAGTTGTATTGGTATGCGGATGAGCTAGATCATAACAACCAACACATGCTTGAGAAGATGAAGTGAGTATCATCATAAAACCCGTAATGAGACATATGATGTTAAAAATGAATACTTGGCTTAATGATATAGCTAGTGAATCATTATGGAACACATACGACCTTAGTTGAATACACGTATCACATGATGGGTGTATAACGCGATTACCAATCAATTGGCCTTATTATGAGAATGATCATGTGACGATAAACGTATGAAGTATACGAGTGATGAACACTCTTGTAGAAATGATTGACGATGATGTCAATGATGATAAATGGATGAGTGGGCGCTTGTATGATTATATATGTGATGCTTAGCCATATGTGTGATGTATAATTGATGATGATGATGATATTCATTGAGGGAAATAAATGAATGTGATGTATGTTACTGTGATCACACATATGGGCTGGATATGATGATATGCGAGCACCGGGTAGCTCCCGTGACTCGAAGGAGGGCCGCCTATTGCCGCCCATGGGTGAAAGGCCCTTCAACCGTGCACGCGGAAAATGAAGTCGGTGACTCCACGGTGGTTGTGTGTGTCCACAAAGGAGAGCCCACTCTAGGTATCTTGCCTTCCAACTGGACTATGTGTCCTTGGTTAGATGAGTTTCCCGGCAAGCGGAGCAGGTCCCGTGTGCCACTACTTACCCAAAGGGTGAGTCCCCGGGAAGTAGTTGGGCTACTAATGGTCATCACCCACTAGGGTATCGCTGGTGTAGTTCTCCAGAGTGTCGATGTGGTTTGTATGTGGTGTTCTCCTCGTTAACTATTCGGGGTGTTGTCCCCGGGAAAGTGACCGTCGGTGGGTTATCACCGAATGACCTACTTGGAGAACTAAGTCCCTGAACCACTCCCCACCTGGAGGAGACATGGACAAGAGCTTGGATCCTTCGGGACTCGCTGGATTCTCTGTTCTGGGCCTGGTCAGACCGCGTGGTGAAACTGAGGCACTATACTGGAGATATGATACGGATTGTTGTGTTGTGGATGTGAATTGTTTATTTATCATTATTATTGTATTGTATCATATCTTGTATGGCATGGTTGGTGATATGTTGCCTCGAGCGAGTGTGCCTTTAGTAAGAACAATGATATAGACACTATCGTAAAGGAACATAATATACACAGGAAAGCGTTGGCCAATCATAATGTATTAATAGATAAGTGAAAAGCAATGATAGCTAATGGCCATAGAAACCTGGTATACAAGTGTGAGAACGTGGCTTGGTTATGAGAACGAAGTAGGGATAAGGCCTCGTAGGTGACCAAGTATGGAATTCATAACGTACTATAACTAAAGAGAAAATAATAGATACTTGGCCAACTGTCACAACATACGGTATATGTACAGGATGGCATAGTATAGCCTTGAGTTACACTTGAGAATGTATTAAGTAGGTTTATATCCTCGATTCCCTAGTAATGTGAGAATTGGCTCAGGGTATTCCATGGGAAGTCTAGGGAAGGAAGAGGTTGATCGGATAGTCAGCTTCCTGATGACTAGCATAGGATTCCTAGCGGGGTTTGCACGCACGGGTGTGTGTGTTGCATTGCACTGCATGGTTTTCAAACTGCTGCACTAACGTAAAACAACTATTTTCTATATAAAACCTATATAGTTCCCACTGAGCCCGGATTTGGCTCACCCCTTTTTCTAAACAGTTTTGCAGGTCAAGCATCGGGGATTGGCGCGTGGTTTACGAGTCTAGTAGCCTCTGATGTCCTATATCTTTTGTAGTCCTTGAACTAAGGACTCGGTTGTATATAATCGTTGGTTGTATTAAATCTTTCTATTTATGTATGGACTTTACCATTATTTTGGATAATGGGCTATGGATTTGTACAAACGATTTTTATATATATATGTGGAGTTGGTTGTGATTGTGTTTGTGTTAATGTGTTTTGTAAACCTCTTAAACTTGGTTTTATTTAAATAAACTCCACATACCGAGCATTTGTAAAACTGGACATTTTATTGAGGAAAAGTTTTTAAAAGTCGTGAATTTTATATTTTAAACCCGCCGTCACGCACGGCATCCGTGATTAACCGGGTCCCAGAGGTGAAAATCTCGGAACGGGATTCGGGGCGTCACAGATATTGTTGTCGTACAAAAGCCACTGGTTCATGATTTACGAGATTTATTACTTGCCAAGCCAGTCCGTAACTATGTTGGTCAAGGTTACAAGATTATTTTGAACAAGTAATGTACTAAGACTATATTGGGAGGTTTACACATAACCTATATGTTATGTAAGTGCTACATTTTACATGGCTTGGTGCCGAATTATGAAAAACTACTAAACCTCCAAAATACTTGATATTCATGTTTTAGCCGTTAAATGACGGACTTGGCAAACCGGCTCCAAGTGCAACAACACCACCACTACAGAGGCTACATATATACATATGAGATACATATATATAAATATATATATATACTATGGTGACATTTAGAGGTTTATTTTACAGAAATGCGATGAGATTTCTTATACTATATTTCGAGATTTATATTATTTGAGGTATTGGCACCATATTTTACCAATTAGTGATTTCATATTGCGTATAGCCTTAGTGGCTACGTGATTTATGATTTGTCCTTAAGGGGCACAGTTGGATGTATATATATGTGTATATACATGTATTCTAGATGTATATACATGTCGAACGTATCTTTCAGTCAAGAATGTAAATTTATGATATTCCATGCTTTCGTAAACAATAATTATGATCTTTATACAAGTTTGGGTATATTAAGTATATGTTTGAAATAAAGATAACTTTTCATTACTTCTATTCTTGTTGGCTAGTTGATGGGTTCAAGATGAACCGTTATATTTTACTGATATACTTTTGTTACTTGAGTGATTTGAATTGTACACACACATGGTTGCGCTAGTCTATGGTAGGTCCCAGGTTTGATCTCTAAAGGTTGGGGCCGTAAGTTGGGACTATGTTCCCTTGGGTGAAAGACCCAAAACCGTGCACGAAAACGAACAGGAGGCCCTAGTGCCACGTGGGTGAAAGGCAACGAAATGTAGACCTGCAAGATATTTTTAGACGATACGATTACGGTGCCACTTTGTATAAACTGGCCAACAGCCTCTTAAATATATATAATTCTTACGAAAGGCTATTTGTATCTGAACATTACTTCTTTTACCATACGTATGAGGTTTATAACTATTTTATGCTGATTAGCTAGCTTTCAATTATATTTTCAATTGACATATATCTTATGATATTTTCGGGATGGGAAAGGAGATTACTTTCATTACTACACCTCGCACGCATTCTTTCCACAATGTATTCTTCTATATATACAACCTTATAGTTCCCACTGAGCCCATTTGGCTCAGTCCCATTTTCCTAACCAGTTTTATATGTACATTTAGTGGGGATGGCGCGCTAGTGGATTTTAGTTATCTCTGATGCCCTAACCACCTAATTCGTTTAGGAAACAATTTGTATTATACCTTTTTGAGATCGATTACATCTTCAATGTACTTTATATAATTGGCAATGTATTCTTGAATATACCGGTGTAAATCTTTATGAGATTGGGACCTCGTTGGAGGATTTGTAATATATAATAATTGTATAAGTGATGATTATATTTGGAGTGTATCCAATTGTTTGTAATTAGATTTTGATTAGTATGAGAATGGTTTCAAATTTTACAGGGTAGATTGTTATTTAAATGAACTGTTCATGCCAAAATTTTGGTAAAACGTGTTTTTCAATGGATCAAGTTTCATCCTAGAAAAATATTTTTTTGAAGGTTGTGCTTTTTATATTTTAAACCTGTCGTCGCGCACGGCATCCGTGATTAACTAGGTCCCAAAGGTGAAAATCTCGAAACGGGATTCGGAGCGTCACACCATCCTAAAAAGTTTGAAACACAAGGGCTGGATCCTAGTTGTTTACGACTATAATTTCTATTATGTTACTTTATATAGTGCAACTTTGCTACTATTTCAGATCATCATTGTGTTCTTTCAGAAAATATTGGAAGTAGGGTAAAATTCATAAAAAAACAAATTTATGGATTTCTTCAAGATTACCAGATTTTTGAATATAATTCGTATCCTTATTGTTTAGGTGGCCCCAGAAAAGTAGCATCTAGCTGGAGCCAAGACCAAACTTTGTTTGAAACTTGGAGAGATGGTCGCACCGGGTAATCTTTCATAGTCTGAGGCACCATTTATAGCCATCATTTAGTGATGAAATGAGTTTATTAGTCTAGTGATTAAGTTGACTAGACACTCAAGAACACGCAATGCATGTGCATGCGCTTTTCCTATGCACGTGGATATCTAAGTTAAATTGGAAAATAAGTAATGAATGAGGTAGTCCAATGGCAAGGTGATTTTCTTTCTAACCTAGAGATTGCGAATCCAAACCCCATTAAATACAATTTTATTTGTTTATAAAAATAATACGAGGGCTAAGTTGGAAATACCAACTTTGGTTCATAATCGTCAAGTGTCCCTTTTGTTTATAATAGCATATATTCAATTCAAGGCCCCCATATTATCTATGCTTGTATTAGAAAATTATTTTCTCATACCCTCATTTTTTTTGTAGGATCATGTCTTCAATTTTCATGAGTTTAGTTTAATTCCTGGACGCTTGGGGAGAGAAAAAGATACCAAAACATTTGCATTTTTTTTCAAAGAGAATGGGTTGTCATTCTATTATATCAAGGGAAGGGCACCTTATTTTTTCATAACGCATGAACGCTGTCTTCGGAAGATTTCTGGGAATTATCCATCCATAATTTAGGGAGACTTCCTCTAGGAAGTTGTATATCATTGAATTAGCTTTCCGTGAACATAAAGATCACCCCAATCCAAGTTCCGAGCAAGGCGTTATGACCAAAATACTAACAGTGGTAAGTGTTGTAGGAAACAAGCTTTGGGTGAGAGCTCCCAAGATCGATCTTGGGAGGTCCAAGATCGATCTTGGGGCCCTGTAGTTGACATTTTTACCCGATTATTACCCTTTTTCACACCTAAAACTCCCCATTTCTTCATATACTTCCATGGGAGAGAGGGAGAGACTAGAGAGCTCATTGTGAGGGTTTTAGAGAGGGATTTTCACTCATTCTTCATCCTAGAGCAAAGTTTCATCTTCTTGATCTTCATCTCCTTCATCTCCTCTTCCACCATTGTTAGGGCACAAAGCTTCAAGTTGGGGATTTTAAGATTCATGGAATTTTGGCTTGGTTCAAACCTCCAAACTCAAGATTCTAGCTGAATAGAGGTGGGGACAATATATTTAACTTGTTTTCATAACTATTATGTGTTGCATTTAGTATTTGATACATATTGGGGGGGGGGGGGGTTTGCACAAACCTAGGGTTTGTTTGCTTGTATATGGGTTTGGTTAGGTAAACCTCAAATTAGTTATGGATATTGGCTAGATAATACTTAAATTACATGATTGTAGAATAAATTTCACATTTATGGCGATAACTTAGAGTGTTGGCATAAAATCCCCAAACGACGTAAACTAGTTATCGCTAACTTTTGATACACTAGGATATATGGAATAGTTAGACTACAAAAATTGTGTAAATCCTTTATATTGCACTATAAATATATTATAAGTGAGAATTGATGGGATGTAGGTTGCCATAGTGTTGGTTTGAGGAGACTAGTGTACCAAAACTATATTGGATAAGTGGAAATCCTAGAGTTTGTGAGAATCCGGACCCGCGACCCGTCGTTCTCGGCTTTCTTTGTTTTGGATAAAATGGAAAATACTTGTTTTGTAGAGTCGCCAGTTTGTTTTACGAGAAAACAAACAAAAGATCGTACGAAGGACAATTCGAAAACGAATTATTTTTCATACGTTTGAAACCAGAGATTTATTTTGAAATTTTACTTTGCTAGAGTTCGGGAACTACGTTACAAATTAGGAAGGTGTAAGGCACCCAATTCGCCCTTTCAGTCTCTTAATGGATCATGTATCTAATTCCTATTTTAGATATCTTGTAAGTAGTTTGAATTGCATTTCAGAATAGTCCTTTCTAGATAACTTTAGTTTAAAATGGTATTTTGAAATCGGACTCGAGCTTTACGAGCGCCTACGTATTCATTCGTAGAATGAAATCAGAGTCTCGTAGTTCCACTTGTTTGGAAACTGTTTTTGTATTTTTGTTTGTTTTGAAAACGTGTCAAAACGGATTTTAGTTTTCTTGTAAAACATATAAAGGACTTGTTTTGAAAGCAATGAACTTCTTTTGCAAGTTATCTACATTTCTATATTAAAACGAATATTGAAATGCAATATTGAAATTCAGAAAGGTTGTAGAAAGACGTACCTGAAGCGCTTGAAGAAGAAATAAGAGCTTTGCCTTCATTGCCCCCTCTCTCTCTAGAACTTTCTCTCTCCAAAACCTCTTCTTTCTAACTTTCTCTCTCCAAAACCTCTCCAAAACCTCTTCTCTCTAACTTTCTCTCTCTAACTCTCTTTCTCTAGAAATCTCCCAAAGAAAAGACTCTCTAACAATTTTGGCAGAACTTCACCTTACTAAAACCACTATTGAGTGTTGATTGATCCCAAAAGTTATCTCAGACTCCCAACGCCTCTGAAAATTGGAGTCTTTCCTAATGGTCTTATATATGCATGATAACTTAGGATTAAATGCAAGATGCTTGTTTTATGAGAAAACCAATATTCGCACGAGAGTCGTGGATTGGGGTGTTCACAGAGTTTGATATTTGGCCTCACTAGGTTGGTAATGGAACATGTAAAATTGCTGTAGAGCCTTAATTATACGCACAAGACATATGGTATGGTGTTGATGCACATGGGTTGAGTTATTAAGCACTAGATTAGTGCAATCTTACACGGTTAGTCATTGTATTGGGAATAAAACATATCCACCTACTTGGGCGGATTTAGAACATATTGTATTCTTATTCCACACAACTGAACCCATGACTGAGAATATATATGGGATGAGAAATGTTTCCATTATATGGATGTAATGCGTGATTACACATCGATGATGATAAATGAAAGATGATGTATAATTGTATGAATGTATATTGGCTATACATATGTGTGGATTGTCGTATGTGTGATGGATTGTGTTGGCCTTTCGATGCATTGTTGATATATTCGAAGTTTTCATAATAATAAGGCCGAGGCACGGGGTTATAAATGCCAGGCGGGAGGTACCAGGATATAAATACCATTGTATATGTATACAGGTGCACCATATTAAGGCCGGGGGTAGCGGGATATAAATACCAGTCCGGAGGTACTGGGATATAAATACCAAGAGTTATAGCTAGAGTGGAGCCACCCAAAGCAAATAAGGGAAAGGGCCACCCAGTATGCTGGAGTGGAGCCACCTAAAGCAAATAAGGGGTAGCCCCACCTAAAGCAAATAAGGGAAAGGGCTACCCAGTATGCTGGAGTGGAGCCACCCAAAGAGAATAAAGGAAAGGGCTACCCAGTACAGTGCGGTGGTAGCCGCCTGTTATATAATCATATTAATGTATATTGCCTTCTCGCTGATGAGTTTCGTAGTCCTGCATTTTATAGCTTCCCTGGCTTGCGGATTAGATGGTATGGCTCTATCAACGGGATTGTGTGTTACGGAAATTAGTAGCCCTACACTTAGGTGAAACGTCCTAAAGTAGTTTCGTCCTTGGAGGAACGTGCTTGTACGGGTGTCTTCTTGTTAACTATTTGGAGCGTAGTCCTCGGGAAAATGTCTTGCACGGGTTCAACTCCAAATGAATTACAAGATAAGACCAAGTCCCTGGGCAGTTCGCTCACTTGGAGGAGACACAATTAGTTTAGAGCTTGGGGTCTTTTGGGAAACAATGTTCTAAGCCTAGTGACCGCGGGGTGTAAGCTTGAGACTTTATACTAGAAATATAAGGATGTGAAACCTTATGTGATTATTATTATTATGATTATTGTTGCCATCATATCTTTAGTTGTTAATATAATGTTCTTATATGATATTGTTGTTGATCTATGTGATTTTTGTTGGACTAGTGCGCCCTTTTGAGGTACATGGCTGTATTGCTTGACATATACAAAGAACTAAAGATTAAAGTGGCAGTCCTAGCTAATAAGAAAACACCATAACATAATGCTTAAGACAAATGATTTGTAATGATGCCTATAAGATGTCCAAGCATGGTATTCATAATAGACTATAAACAAAGAGGAAACGATCAATGCTTGGCCTATAGTTTCTAGTTTTAGGTGCAAGTACGGGATAGTTGTGGGATAGTGTTGGTATACGTACTATAATGAATCCACCAGAGCATGACGAGCCTTAGGAAACTAAAGAACAAGTATAATACTCCTAGAACACCATTTCCTAGGACAACGCGTACTCATAAAAGGATCATATCTAGGAGTTTGTGAGAATGGGACTAGTTAGCACATAGTATAGCTTTCGGTCACTAGGATGGGCATCCTAGTGGGAATCGACATGAATTTTTGTCTGGAGTTCATTGCATAGCTTTGTTCTCAAACTATCCTAGTGAAGTAAAGTAATTACTTTCTATACAGAACTCTATAGTTCCCAATGAGCCCGAATTTGGCTCATTCCCCTTTTTAACAGTTTTGCAGGTTGGGCTACGGGATTGGAGCGTGGTATATCCTTCTAGAAGCCTCTGATGAACTGAATCATATCCTAGTCCTTAAGCTAAGAGCATGTTTGTATTTGGATTTGGTTGTATTCTATTGTACATAAACTTTCATTTATAAATCGAACTGTGGTTTGATGTGTAAATCATATTTCAAGTAAATGTGTACGAATGATTTAAATGTGGAGTGGATTTTATGTTGTGCTTGAAAGTGGGAGTGTTTTATAAAATAATGGTTATAAATTTTTACAGGTCGGTTTCTTGAATATATGAACTCCACATTCCGAAATTTTATAAAACGGAATTTCGCTTAAATCAAATTTTGTTTAAGAAAAAGTTTTTGAAATTTGTGTTTTTTTTATGTATTTAAACCTGCCGTCGCGTAAGGCATCCATGATTAATCGGGTCTCGGAGGTGAAAATCTCATAACAGGATTCGGGGCGTCACAAGTTGGTATCAGAGGTTAGGTTTGTTTTTCTTCGCGAGGTTTATGGGTCGATGTACATTTAGAGCATGTGTCGTGGTTACTTTTTTTTCGAATTCCATATTATTTTGCCACAAGAATCTTTCACTTGCTTAGTAGATGCACATTTATTGTTCATTATGCATTTCCCTTTCTAGATGTCCCATTGTAATGGCGTAGATGTCATTCATTGTTCTACCGCAAGTGGAGGTAACGGGACCAACACCACTTTGAGGATAGTGGAATGGTTGGTAAGTTTGTTTGATCCAAGAAAGTAATGTCTTTCCTTTGATGTGTATACTAATGTTGAGGATCATAATTTATCAATTCGTAGTTGTTTTATTATTGGATTACATATGAGTATCGGTGTCAGTACCGACTCCACTTTGAGAATAGTGGTGAAGGGGATAGAGCAGTTTAGACTAGCAAGATTGAAATCCTTTCCTTCGATCCTCATGCCACTGGTGTGGACCGTGAGTCTCCCGGTCTATATCTATTCCATTAGTGGGACATCTGAACAGAAGGAGAATCGCCATCCTCATTGAGCAAGTGAGATAAATTGGATTGTAAACGGCAGGGAGTCGTTAGTCAAGTGTGATCATCGAGAGCCAGGCCTGGGAACTGAGAAGCTTCCTTCACTTGTAGTCATTTTCTTAGATGAGAGAAGAGTTATATAATTAGAGTAGCACATCGGAAGCGTAGTGGGACCCTTGGTCTAGATATTTATGAGAAATGGCGTAAATATGTCTCATGTGAGCGTTTTCTTTGAGGAAATGTGTTTCCTTCTTTCCTCATTCCATATATATGTTTACCATCTTATAGCTTGTTTTGTTGATGAACCATGTTATAATTGTGTTGTTTCCTTGTGAATCCAATATTTTTCTTGAAAATGTGCTTTTGAACTTGGGATGAGTTTTGCTACCAAGTTAGCAATGGGCGACTATCGAGTTATATTTTAGCCAGCCGCTTGATCAACGGATGACTAACTTATAAATCAACGGTCCTCTATCACCAGCGAAAAGTGAAATGTACCTTATTAGTGTTAGTGCCACCACCAAAGAAATTCGACCAGCCCAAATTCAACTGTTATGATGGTCAAACAGATCCAACAGACCATGTTAGGCATTACAAGCAGGTAATGGCCTATTGGAAGAACGAGGAAGCCCTTATGTGCTGAATGTTTCTGGCAAGTTTGGGAGACACAGCCTTACAATGGTTCGACAAGCTTCACCTATCCAAGATAGACAGTTTTTGTTACCTAGTCGAGCAATTCACGGCAAGGTTTATCACCAACAGCCGTATGGTCAAAGGGCCAGAAGCTCTGACGTAGTTAAGGAAGAAACAAGGAGAAAGCTTGCGGGATTAAAAAGAACAAAAGAATTTACATGGAATGATAAATGTGACAAAGCTCTCAATGAGCTAAAATAGTATATGAGTAGGCCACCCCTAATATCTGTCCTGGAACCCCATGAGCAACTTTATGTGTACTTAGTTTCCTCTGAACGGGCAGTAAGTTCTGCCCTAATCAGGGAACATGATACCATTCAAAAGCCTGTGTATTTCACTAGTAAATGTTTGATAGGGCCAGAATTGAATTATTTGCCTTTAGAAAAACTTTTACTAGCACTAATCACAACATCAAGGAAGTTGTGGCATTATTTTGACACCTATCCAATCAAAGTCCTCACCTCTAGCCCGATCAAATTTGCACTAATAGGCTGATTTATCAGGAAGAATGGAGAAATGATATGTTGAACTGGGACGATTTCATATTGAATAGGAACTAAGAATGGCCGTAAAAGGCCCTAGTGGCAGAATTTCTTGCAAAATTCACCGGAACAGTTGCTCCAGGCAACGCATTTACCCACCCCAGCTGGGGGGGCAAGTGGAATAGGCCACTAAAACAATTGAAAATGACCAAATGGAACCAATCGCAAATCCCATAGATGAAAACCCGAAAGCCTTAACTTCCTGGTCATTATGCACAAATGGGTCTTCGACAAGTGGTGGTTCAGGGTTTGGTATTGTGTTCAAAACCCTAGAAGGAGGGGGTAATCGAGCAAGCAATCCGATTGGGATTTCGTGCAAGCAACAACAAAGCTGAGTACGCAGCATTAATCCTCGGTATGAGGAAAGCGAAGTTGCTCGAAATCGAAAAATTTAGTGATCGATTGTGATTCCCAACTGGTCGCTAATCAATTAACTGGGGAATATGCAGCTAAGAATGAACGGATGGCTAGTTATATGAGAGTTGCTCGGAAAATGATGAAAGAATTATGTTCAGCGTACATCGAAAAGTTTCCCAGAACGAGTAATTCACACGCAAATGCCCTCGCGACGTTGGCATCAACCGTTGATTCTTAACTATCAAGAACCATCGAAGTGGAATACTTACCAAGTCCGAGGATCGAATCCGATGAACAGCGAATGGTATGTGACATTGAGGCTAATTTGGGGATTTGCTAGATGGATCCGATTATAAGCTATTTGGGAGATGGCACAACTCCAGAAGATAATGGAGAGGCATACAAAGTAAGGGCACAAGCAAGCAGATACTGGCTATCACTCGAGCAAAAATTGTACAAAAGGTCCTTCTATGTTCCTTATCTCAGATGTATTCACCCGAGGTTAGTTCAAAATACCCTCCATGAGTTTCACGAGGGAAGTTGTGGAAGCCACACTGGGGGAAGGTCACTGGCTCATCGGGCAAGATCCCAAGGTTATTGGTCGCCGTTCATGCAAAAAGATGATGTTCAGTATGTGAAGAGATGCAATAAATGCCAAAAACAAGCCCCCATGGTACACCAACAAGCGACGGCCTTACACCCGATCATCAGCCCTTGGCCCTTCGCCATATGGGGGTCAGATATCATGGGGCCATTTCCTCGTGGGCTAGGCAACAAAAAGTTCCTCCTAGTCGGCACCGATTACTTTATTAAATGGATAACAGTCATTCCTTTGCTGAATATAGCAGAAACTAACAAGAAGACCTTTTTGTGGAAGAATATCATCAAGGGATTTGGCATCCCAAGAGCCCTGGTTTTTGACAATGGGACACAATTCAGAAATCTCATGATCGAACAATTTTGCACCTCCTGATAAAGCAATATTTTTCAAGCGTATCATATCTCCAGGGAAATGGGTTAGCAGAGGCGTCGAATAGGTTATCTTGGACGGCCTAAAGAAAAGACTGGAAGAAAGAAAAGGGAGGTGGGTATAAGAATTGCCCTTAGTGTTATGGAATTTCCGAACTACACCCCGTCGATTTACAGGAGATACACCCTACTCCTTCACTTATGGGACGGAGGCCGTTATTCCTTTAGAAATCGGCCTGCCCACTTTGAGAACTGCTCAAGCTGAATCTAGAAACAATGTTGCCGCCCTAGAGGAAGCACTTGATTTCGTCGAATCCCAAAGAGAGACCGCAGCAATACATTTGGCGAAGTATCAAAATACATTGAAGAAACAATATGGGATGAATACCAAGCCTAAAGAATTCAAAGTGGGGGAACTAGTCTTAAGGAAAGTATTGGGCACGGCGGTACAACCCAGCCATGGTAAGCTCGAACAAAACTGGGAAGGACCATATATGATAACATCGGCTAGTGAAACCGGGTCCTATCGTTTACAAGATATGGATGGCCAATTAATCCCCAATCCATAGAATGTATCGAACTTGAGAAGTTACTACCATTGATTGTAATTTTGATCGAAAGTACAAATGTACACTTTATCCAATGTCAATGGAAATCAATTCGCATTTTTAAATTTGTTATCATGAAACACATTTAAGAATTTTTCCTTTAAAGGCAAGCATTACGTAAGACCTTGTCCAACAAGGCGTTGAATTTTATAAGACCTTCCCTCTTCGGAAAGGCAGAACTTAACGTTATCCGTAAGACCTTGCTCGACAAGGTAGATAAACAAATAAGACCTTTTATTATTTAATGGCAAAATTCTTTTCATAAGACCTTGCTCGGCAAGGCAGATAAACAAACAAGACCTTTTATTATTTAAAGGCAAACTTCTTTTCATAAGACCTTGCTCAGCAAAGTAGATAAACAAATAAGACCCTGTTCGGAAAAGCAGGTAAGCACATATGGCCTTCTATTATCTGAAGGCGAAACCCACTTAAGACCTTATTCGGCAAGGCAATCAATGAACTTGATGAAACATTTCTTTTTCTGGAAACAAAATTGTATGTAAGACTTTATTTGATAAGGTGGTTTACTCCTTCAAACATTCATTTGGTTAAAAGTTTTATATTAAAATTCGATGAAAAATCTTGATGGGCAAAAATTTTATATATTAAAAGGAGGACTATGATTAGTGTGTCAATTTTATCAAAGAACTCTTCCAGTTTTGGGGGCAATATGTGTTTGTTGACCTAATAAAGCAAGTGGATCACACAGTCTGCAAGAGTATATCGTTCATTTAATAGATCGATAAGCAAATAATATAAACAAAGGCATTGCTGAAAATAAAGTTGTTCTTCATTGATTCAGAAACATGTACATGTGGAGGGGCTTCGTGGCCCTATTACAATAAAACTACTGATTGCCTAACTCTATTACAATGAAAGTGCTAATCATCTACATTGAATCCTGCTGCTGCAAAGAGCAGATACAATACAAAAAAAGGGAAAAAGAGGAAAAAGAAAAGACATAGATGAAGGAGGATGAGAAGACAAGTAAAAAAAACAAGGAAAGTTGATAACAAGGATGAGAGGATGGGGAGGAAGCAGAAGGAGAGAGGAAGGGAGTGACAATGGATGTTGAGTTTGAGAGGGAAAGGATACAGCAAGATCGTTATTATCCTACCATCTCTCAAACACCACCTCTGAGTCTATCTCTTTCTTCAAAAACAGATACGAAGTTCGCCTTCAGACGATTATACCACCCAGCAAGGTGGTGGTAACGGTCCCTGAGTAGACGATTTTTTCTCTTCGGTTAACGGAGATTTTTGGCCATAGATGTAACGACCCGGTCCCACCTCAGTACGATATTGTCCGCTTTGGGCTACATGGTCCCACTCACCCGCACGGATTTGTTTTCGGGAGCTCACGACCAGCTTCCCAGGGGGTCACCCATCCTGTGATTGCTCTGGCCGCCTACTCGCTTAACTTCGGAGTTCTTATGGGATCCGAAGCCAGTGAGCCCCCAAAAGGCCTCGTACTTAATTAGCGACCGTTTCTTACTTATATGGGTTTCCAAGGATCCCCCACTTTCCGATGTGGGATGCCCCCTTTGAGCTACAATTCCTCCCCTAAGGGAGTACTCCATCACTCGCAGGGCGTCACATCCTTCCCCCCAAGGGAATCGACGTCCTCGTCGACACACTGTACTCTGCGGGATCTGCCCTGATACCATTTGTAACGACCCGGTCCCACCTCAGTACGATATTGTCCGCTTTGGGCTACATGGTCCCACTCACCCGCACGGATTTGTTTTCGGGAGCTCACGACCAGCTTCCCAGGGGGTCACCCATCCTGGGATTGCTCTGGCCGCCTACTCGCTTAACTTCGGAGTTCTTATGGGATCCGAAGCCAGTGAGCCCCCAAAAGGCCTCGTACTTAATTAGCGACCGTTTCTTACTTATATGGGTTTCCAAGGATCCCCCACTTTCCGATGTGGGATGCCCCCTTTGAGCTACAATTCCTCCCCTAAGGGAGTACTCCATCACTCGCAGGCGTCACAATAGAGTCTACCTCCTCCTCCAATCTGTCCACCCTCTCAAAGAGGGCAGTCCAGTTAACTGCAAGTGGAAGAGGGGGGACAGTCACACCAGCTACCGGAGAAGCGACATCGGGCTTCAGTTCGTCGTTATTCTCCATGTGAAGTGAAAATGGTTTATTACTTGGACAATTGTTATTGGGCTAAAGAAGTTATTTATCTTGAATCTGGAATGATGAAGATAGAATTTTTGGATGAATAGAATGGCTTTATATAGGGGGTGCAGGGTATTTGAGCACTTATGGTGGTTTACGGGAATAGTCACATCGGTAATCGAAGCGCCGATATTATCCTTCAAAATGGGCACCATAATGATGGCAGTTGCAAACTCAAGTGTCACCCCAACTAGACTAAGCCACATGACATGGCAACGAGTGAATGTTCTGAACCTGACCCTAACCAATTGCCGAACATATTCGACGATTGTTTCATACCGAATGGCAAATTACGAGAAGTGCATAAAGGGCATGAACTATCAAAAGTCCAAAGTATAAAAGTAATATGAAGGTATTTCACCAGCAAAAAGGAAAATATTACAAGTTCGTCGGCAAACAGAAGATGGGAATTTTATTAATTTCATCAGTTCATTACAAGAAGGAAAGAAAAACTACAAAACAAATATTTACGCCATAAACTACTCAGCATTGGATTCCTCGGCTATAAAGCCCAAAGGAACGTCCTTTAGTTGATCAACATCGCCATCTCCAACGTTAATCACCCCCTGGTCTGCAGGGACTTCTTTTGCCAAATCCCTGGAAACTTCAGCTCTTGCCTCGACTATTTGTTCAATGGGACTATTTACTGATTTCCTCATCTCATGATCAGCAGGAAGATTGAGTTGGTCCAGGGCGAAGTTATAGTTATCCTGAAACTCCTTGACCAGCTCTGTTGCAACCTCATCAGCACAAGAGTCAAGTGCCTTATCCATCCACTCCTCCTGCAATGCTGGCAGTGAATCTTTTAGCTGCTTATGTAATACCCGTATCTCATTTCCTGTGTAAATTTTCCTTGGCATTTGGTTAAACTCAAATAGCCACTTTGGATAGTGAATTCTCGATTTGAATTCTTTTTGGATGATATAAAACCTTTAGCATGTCAAATTAGGCATACGAAGTTTGATAGATCAATTGTTTCGTTATTCGGGAGGCTCGAATCGAAATTGAGGTATAAATCGCAAGTTTTAATATTACGCGATTTCTAAATTTTTAATCAACTTTCTAAGGCCATAATTTCTTTGTTAGATGTCCAAATGAGTCCCCGTTGGTGCCCAAAGTTCCATATCGTTCCCCTCTACAACTTCTATGTTTGGCCCGGAATGAGATTCCAGCATTTCGAGGGTCCGGGAAGCCAAAAATCATTTGATTTTAGTGCAGTGGTTCCAAGATCGATCTTGGCCTATCCTGGGAGGAAATGTTTTTGGTAGAGAGCTCCCAAGATCGATCTTGGTGCCCTAGAGTCGAATTTTGATAAGTTTTGACCCGATTTTTCTTCCATTTAACCTTATTTCTTCTACCACTTCGACTCATTTGCCTCCCTTGTGGTCTAAGGGTTCTAGAGAGAGGGAAATAAGGGATATTAGAGTGTTCTTGTCAAATCTACTTCATGGTTCAAGATTAAAGTCTTGAATCAACACTTTCTCCATTATTCATCATCTCATATCTTCATTCCTCTCATTTGAGCACCAAGAGAGCAAGGGTTTGTGGTTATCCTGGAGTGTAGCTTCAAGGATTCAATACAAGCTTCAAATCTTGTGCTTCTAGCATCCTAGAGGTGGGGACACTATTACTAAATCTAATTTCTTAAAAGTTTATTGTTGTATTATCATCTTCCCCAAAAGTATACAAACCCTAGGTAGGGTTAAGCTTACAATTGGGCAAAGAGTTACAAAACTTTGATTAGCTTACTATTAATGCTTGATATCACTTGATTTTACTATATTTCAAGCAAGTATGTATCAATTTATTATGTTTTTCCCAAAACCCACCAAAATGGAGATGAAGCTTATAAATTTCTACATGAACTATACTTGTACTTATCCTGGTGGAATGATTGATGATTTTATAACACTTGTACTTGAAGATGATGGGAAAATATGTATAAGTTTCTATGGAACTCAATGATTGTGTTGGCTACGTATGATTTTGGTATATATATATACATACATGTGTATTGTTGTTTATGATATTACCTCTTCTGGCACAATTATCTACATAGGTGTAAATAGCATGGTTGTAGCCTTGCTTATGATTATTGGGTTGGAGCCCATTGTACGGTTGGAGCCGCAGTGGTTGGAGCCCCTGGATCTTACGGGTTGGAGCTCGTGTACCGGTACAAGATGAGGGTTGGAGCCCTCTTGATATTATAAGGGTTGTAGCCCTTCGGTTGCCTTCGAGATGACTATACCTAATGTAAGATAATTGGTGCCTTATATAGCCAACACACTATATTTTCGTATTATGTTTAAACTCGTTTTCTATAATCACGAATGTGTGTGAATTATAACTTATATTTTCTTATAAAGCAACTTAATTATATAGTTCCCACTGAGCCCGGTTGGCTCACCCAACTATTATTTTTATATATATAGGTACTTCAGCAGGTACTCAGGGACGGGGACGAGGGAAGGACGTATCATCATAGATTTGCCTCTGATATTGATGAGAGTTTCTTGCAAAGGAGAGACCTTGTTTTAAACTTTTGGATCGGCATGTATTTTGTATTTCCTTTAGATTGTCTTATTGTATAATTATTAAACCTTAGTATACTAGTTAGTGGTTTATATGTACGATGATATGCCAAGCTATATATGGACATTTTTTTTATTGATGTATGGTTATTTCCTCTATTATGTTGGATTAATTATTCAAGGTTTTAATATTTTATTCAATTTTTGTTGTTGTTAGTGATGGCAACCCGTGATTGCCCACTTCTGAAGGTAGATGCCTTCATATGGAAATTAGGGCGTCACAAGTTGGTATAAGAGGCATAGGTTTCCTTTTCTTTTGCCGAAAAGTGGGTATAAGGGGGTTCCTTCCTTTTAGTTCCGCGTATACGTGTATGTCATGAGTGTTGGGATGCTTGGAATGAGTGGAACAATAGTAAGCATGGGTTACAGCTGGGTTATATCATAGTTAGCCGCCGGCCAACGAATAACTATCCTATCAATCATCAGTCTACTGTCGCTAACTAGAGTTGAAAGTTAATGACCGAGTTCCCAGATTACGTATTCCTCCCCTTATCATATTCTTGGATTTGGTCGATTTGTTTTTGGGTTATTTGTTGTGCTGAACACTTCTTTTGTTTCCATATAGCATGTCACCTAAGAAGAGGAATGCTAAGCACACTGTCCACCTTGATGATATCCAAGGTGGTGGTGGTTTTGAGACAAATCCTACTGATCCTCAAGGTGGTAACCTCGAAGGGGGAAATAACACTGAACTTGTCTCAGCCATGAGTACAATGATGAAGGAATTCTTGGGAAGCCTTTCGGGAATCCTCAAAAATAATCATGGGTCAACTTCTGGGGGTGTCGGACCTAGCTGTTGAACCGGAAAGACTCCCATTGAGCTGGATAAGCATGAAGAAGAAGAGGAAACACCTCAAGGAGGGGAGAACAAGGAGATGATCTATCTCCGCGAGTTTACCCGACTCCAACCTCCTACCTTTGATGGGACAGGTGGACCCGAAGAAGCAGAAACATGGCTTTATTTAGTTATGGAAAAGATGGAAGTTATTAAAACTCCAAAGAAGATGCGAGCTAAGTTTGCAGCCACAAAGATCACTGGGATTGCTCATCATTGGTGGCAAACCCAGAATATGACAGAGGAAATCACTAGGTGGTCAAAATTCAAGGAGGCCTTCGAGGCCCAATTTGTTTCCGATGCGTTTCGGCGGGCAAGGAGGGATGAACTCAGTACCCTTACATAGGGGGACAAGTCATTTGAGGAGTATCGACAAAGGTTTGAAGAGTTGTGTGTCTATATGGACAACCCCACTGACCGCGAGAAAAAGGAAATGTTTTTCTTGGGATTGAAGGATGACTATCGCCATAACATGGTATTTTACAACTTTCCTACTTATAAGGATGTGGTTGAAGCATCATTAAGACAAGATAGCCAATATGTACAACCTTTTCGTCATTCTTTTTCTAGCAATAGGGAAAGAAGAGAGGAAATGATGGTAATTGAAGAGGGAAGTGGGACAAGAGTAAGAAGTTCCGATCAAGTTCTGAGTCTTCTGGGGGAAAGTATACAAGTAGTGGCAGTAGCAGTGGAAGTTTGTTTGGGGTTTGTTTTAATTGCGGTGAGGCCGGGCATTATGCTAAGAGGTGCCCTCAAAACCCAGATGCAACGCAAGGTGGCCGGAGTGGCTATGAAAGTGGTGGTAGGGGTCGAGGAAATGGCAGGGGTAGAAGTCGATCAGGTGGCCGATCTTCTCAAAGCGTGAATCAAGGACAAAGTCAAACTCAGAGCAGGAGCCAATACCAATCAAACTATCTACCCCAACAGCAACAGTTGAGTTACCATCCAAACCCACCACAGGGCCGAGGATCCCAAGGAGGCCGCATATTCACACTTGCCCCCATACCGGATCAAGAGGACCACACTGTCATGGAAGGTAGTCTCGTTCTTTTCACTACTGGAGTTAAAGTTTTATTCGATACCGGTGCATCCCATTCCTTCATTTCATCTGCATGTGCATCTAGTTTGGGGTTAAAAACTAGGAGCTTAGGTCAACGAGTTACGATTGGGACTCCAATGGGAGGTGGCATTGTTCTTAGTAGATATTGTACTACAATTATCACCCTTCATTGTGATTGTTATATGGAAGATAATTTTATCATCATGGACATGGCTCCATACGAACTCATTCTTGGAATGGATTGGTTGACCAAATACAAGGGCATAATTGATTGCTATGCTAAGAAAGTTTTCATCACCCCCCCCGTGGGGAGAAACAGTCGTTTTCTTCAGAGAGAGGTAAAATTTATGTCCAATCACATATGCTTCAAAGAAGGAGCAAAATGAATATATCGGATGGCTTGCTAGTATTGTAGGTGATGAAGCACCACCGTTAACGCCCCTTGATATCCATATTATCAACAAATTTGTGGACGTCTTCCCCGAGGACTTACCTGGGTTACCCCCACACCGGGAAGTAGAATTCTCGATAGATCTTGTACCCGAAGCTTCTCCAATTTCTATTGCACCCTATCGGTTGGCACCGACCGAGCTAAAGGAGCTTAAGGCCAAATTAGAAGATCTATTGTCCAAGGAATTTATTCATCCTAGTTCATAACCGTGGGGAGCACCTATTCTATTTGCCAAGAAGGCCGACGGACCTTTGCGATTCTGCATTGATTATCGCCAACTGAATAAGATGACAATCAAGAATAAGTATCCTCTTCCTCGTATAGATGACCTGTTTGATCAGTTGCGTGGGGCTTATTTCTTTTCAAAAATTGACCTTCGATCAGGGTACCACCAGTTGAGAGTTAAAGAGGAGGACATTCCTAAGACTGCTTTCTGCACCCGTTATGGGCACTTTGAGTTCTTGGTGATGCCATTTGGGTTAACCAATGCTCCTGCAGCATTTATGGATTTAATGCATCGTATTTTTCGTCCTTACCTTGATCATTTCGTCGTGGTCTTTGTTGATGACATCTTGATCTATTCCGATTCTGAAGCTGAACATGTGAATCACCTCCGTATAGCCTTGCAGTACTCAGAAATCATCAGCTATATGCAAAATGTTCCAAGTGTAGTTTTTGGAAGGAAGAGGTGAAATTCTTAGGCCACGTAGTGACTAGTGGGGGAATATCTGTTGATCCAGCCAAAATCGAAGCCGTATTAAATTGGAGTCGACTAATTAATTTGACTGAGATTCGTAGTTTTTTGGGATTAGCTGGCTATTAACGACAATTTGTTCAGGACTTTTCCCGAATAGCTGTTCCACTTACTCACCTTACACAAAAGGGTGTACCCTTTATTTGGGATGACCGCTGTGAAGAGGCATTCAACGAGCTAAAGCGTAGTCTCACCACCACTCCTGTCCTAGCCTTACCAGAGAGAGGTATAGGATACGTTATCTATTGTGACGCTTCTTGTCTTGTTCTGGGTTGTGTCCTCATGCAACTTGACCATGTTATTGCGTATGCTTCCCATAAATTAAAGACTCACGAGAAGAACTACCCGACTCATGACCTCGAATTAGCCGCGGTGGTATTTGCGTTAAAGATATGGAGGCACTATCTCTATGGAGAAAGATTTGAAGTATTCTCGGACCATAAGAGTCTAAAGTATATTTTTACACAAAGGGACCTAAATCAAAGACAACGTCGTTGGGTAGAATATCTCGAGGATTATGACTTTACACTTCAGTATCACCCGGGCAAAGCAAATGTAGTTGCAGATGCACTTAGTCGAAAATCACAAGGATCAATCTCTGCATTAAGATGTCGTGAGTGGAGGCTCTTGGAAGAACTCCAGCGGTATAATCTAATTGTGCGTTGTCAAGAGAATTTCGTTTTCTTATCTAATCTTGTGGCAAGACCAGCGATGTTAAGCCGTGTAATTGAAATCCAAGGATATGACCCTCACCTTAATGAATGCCGTACTAAAATCTTAGCGGGGGAATCGATTGAGAATATCACTCTAGGTGCTGATGGTGGAATTAGATATATGGGTAAGCTAATGGTTCCACAGTCTAATGTTGAGCTTAAGCAGGCAGTTTTGACTGAAGCTCATAATTCCGGATTTTCCATACATCCCGGTAGCACCAAGATGTATCGAGATTTAAAACGTACTTATTGGTGGTCAGGTATGAAGCGAGATATGGCCTTATTTGTCTCACGCTACCTATCATGTCAACGGATTAAGATAGAGCATCAAAGGCCTACAGGGCAACTTCAACCCCTTCAAAATCCCGAATGGAAGTGGGAAAACATTACTATGGATTTCTTGATGGGTTTGCCCAGAACGCAACGTAAAAACAATGCAATTTGGGTGATTGTTGATCGCCTAACAAAATCAGCGCATTTCTTGCCAATCCGAGAGAACGATTCACTTGAGAAGCTAGCAAAATTATACATTGAAGAGATAGTTAGACTTCACGGGATACCAGTGTCTATTGTTTATGATCGTGATCGTCGTTTCACTTCACGTTTTTGGGAAGCTCTTTAGCGAGCCATGGGCACAAGATTAACTTTTAGTACCGCTTTCCACCCTCAAACTGATGGGCAGTCGAAAAGAATAATTCAGATTCTTGAGGATATGCTTAGAGCTTGTGTTCTAGACTTCCGGGGGAATTGGGATGACTTTTTGCCACTTTCTGAGTTCGCCTATAATAATAGCTTTCAAGCTAGTATAGGCATGGCTTTGTATGAAGCCTTGTATGGTAGACCATTTAGGTCACCCGTTTGTTGGGTCGAGGCCGGTGAAGCATCCGGGTTGGGACCACAGTTAGTGCAAGACACTATTGAAAAGATAAAGTTGATTAGGCAACGCTTGGCAACAGCCCAAAGTCATCAAAAGAGTTACGCGGATAAAAGATGGCGACCCTTACAATTCGAAGTGGGTGACTACGTGTTCCTTAAAGTGAAACCTCGTCATGGTATCATCCATTTTGGGAACAAGGGTAAGCTTACCCCTAGATATATTGGTCCGTATGAGATTATTTAGCGTGTGGGATCTGTTTCTTATCGTTTGGCCTTACCCCCATCACTTCAGCTTATTCACAACGTGTTTCATGTGTCCATGTTACGGAAGTATGTACCGGATCTATCTCACGTCATTCCAACTGAGGAGCTTGAAGTTAATGATGACGTTTCTTATGAGACGCGATCGATAGCCGTGGTTGACCGTAAAGAGCAAGTCCTCCGAAATGGCATAATTCCATTACTCAAGGTAATTTGGCTTCATCATGATGTAGAAGAAGCCACGTGGGAGCTTGAGTCAGAAATTCAAGCCAAGTATCCGCATTTTCTCCAATGAGGTACTTCCGAACCTTTTTATTTATATTTCGAGGAGGAAATATTTTAAGGAGGGGAGATTGTAATACCCGTATCTTATTTCCTGTGTAAATTTTCCTTGGCATTTGGTTAAACTCAAATAGCGACTTTGGATAGTGAATTCTCGATTTGAATTCTTTTTGGATGATATAAAACCTTTAGCATGTCAAATTAGGCATACGAAGTTTAATAGATCAATCGTTTCGTTATTCGGGAGGCCCGAATCGAAATCGAGGTATAAATCGCAAGTTTTGATATTACGCGATTTCTAAATTTTTGATCAACTTTGTAAGGCCATAATTTCTTCGTCATATTTCCAAATGAGTCCCTGTTGGTGCCCAAAGTTCCGTATCGTTCTCCTCTACAACTTCTATGTTTGGCCCAGAATAAGATTCCAGCATTTCGAGGGTCACGGAAGGCAAATATCAGTTGATTTTAGTGCAGTGGTTCCAAGATCGATCTTGGCCTTCCCAAGATCGATCTTGGGCTATCTTGGGAGGAAATGTTTTTGGTAGAGAGCTCCCAAGATCGATCTTGGTGCCCTAGAGTCGAATTTTAACAAGTTTTGACCTGATTTTTCTCCCATTTAACCTCATTTTTTCTACCACTTCGACTCATATGCCTCCCTTGTGGTCTAAGGGTTCTAGAGAGAGGGAAATAAGGGATCTTAGAGTGTTCTTGTCAAATATACTTCATGGTTCAAGATTAAAGCCTTGAATCAACACTTTCTCCACTATTCATCATCTCATATCTTCATTCCTCTCATTTGAGCACTAAGAGAGCAAGGGTTTGTGGTTATCCTAGAGTGTAGCTTCAAGGATTCAATACAAGCTTCCAATCTTGTGCTTCTAGCATCCTAGAGGTGGGGACACTATTACTAAATCTAATTTCTTAAAAGTTTATTGTTGTGTTATCATCTTCCCCAAAATTATACAAACCCTAGGTGGGGTTAAGCTTACAATTGGGCAAAGAGTTACAAAACTTTGATTAGCTTACTATTAATGCTTGATATCACTTGATTTTACTATATTTCAAGCAAATATGTATCAATTTATTATGTTTTGCCCAAAACCCACCAAGATGGAGATGAAGCTTATAAATTTCTACATGAACTATACTTGTACTTATCTTGGTGGAATGATTGGTGATTTTATAACACTTGTACTTGAAGATGATGGGAAAATATGTATAAGTTGCTTTGGAACTCAATGATTGTGTTGGCTACGTATGATTTTGGTATATATATACATACATGTGTATTGTTGTTTATGATATTACCTCTTCTGGCACAATTATCTACATAGGTGTAAATAGCATGGTTGTAGCCTTGCTTATGATTATTGGGTTGGAGCCCATTGTGCGGTTGGAGCCGCAGCGGTTGGAGCCGCTTGATCTTACGGGTTGGAGCCCGAGTACCGGTACTAGATGAGGGTTGGAGCCCTCTTGATATTATAAGGGTTGTAGCCCTTCGGTTGCCTTCGAGATGACTATACCTAATGTAAGATAATTGGTGTCTTATATAGCCAAGACACTATATTTTCGTATTATGTTTAAACTCGTTTTCTATAATCACGAATGTGTGTGAATTATAACTTATATTTTCTTATAAAGCAACTTAATTATATAGCTTACACTGAGCCCGGTTGGCTTACCCTACTATTATTTTTATATATATAGGTACTTCAGCAGGTACTCTGGGACGGCGACGAGGGAAGGACGTATCATCATAGATTTGCCTCTGATATTGATGAGAGTTTCTTGCGAAGGAGAAACCTTGTTTTAAAGTTTTGGATCGGCATGTATTTTGTATTTCCTTTAGATTGTCTTATTGTATAATTATTAAACTTTAGTATACTAGTTAGTGGTTTATATGTACGATGATAAGCCAAGCTATGTATGGACATTTTTTATTGATGTATGGTTATTTCCTCTATTATGTTGGATTAATTATTCAAGGTTTTAATATTTTATTTGTGACGCCGCAAATCCCGTTCTGAGATTTTCACCTCCGGGACCCGGTTAATCACGGATGCCGTGCGCGACGGCGGGTTTAACGTATAAAAAAATTTCCACAACTTTTAAAAAACCTTTCTTAAATAAAATGTCCAGTTTTACAAATGCTCGGTATGTGGAGTTTATTTAAATAACACCAAACCCATTGAGGTTTACAAATCACATTGACATAAACATAATCACATCCAACTCCACATATATATAAAAACCGTTTATACATATCCATACTTCATTACCCAAAATAATTGTAAAGTCCATACATAAATACTAAGAGTTTAATACAACAAAATATTGGATACAACTAAGTCCTTAATTCAAGGACTTCAAAAGATATAGGACATCAGAGGCTACTAAACTCGTATACCACGTGCCAATCCCCGATGTTTGACCTGCAAAACTGTTTAGAAAAAGGGGTGAGCCAAATCCGGGCTCAGTGGGAACTATATAAGTTTTATATAGAAAATAATTGTTTTACGTCAATGCAGCAGTTTGAAAACCATACAATGCAATGCAACTCACACACCTGTGTGTGCAAAACCCACTAGGAATCCCATCCTAGTCACGAGGAAGCTGACTATCCAATCAACCTATCCCATCTGTAGACCTCCCATGGAATACCTTAAGTCGGTCTCACATTACTAGTGAATCGTAGTTATAACCATACTTGAGTCCGTTCTCAAGTGTAACTCAAGGATATACTATGCTATCCGGTACCTATACCGTATGTCATGACAGTTGGCCAAGTATTTATCATTTTCTCTTTAGTTATAGTACGTTATGAATTCCATACTTGGCCACCTACGAGGCCTTATCCCTACTTCGTTCTCACAACCAAACCATGTACTCACACTTGTATACAAGGTTTCTATGGCCATTAGCTATCAATGCTTTTCACTTTATCTGTTAATACATTATGATTGGCCAACGCTTTCCTGTGTATATTATGTTCCTTTACGTTAGTGTCTACATCATTGTTCTTACTAAAGGCACACTCGCTCGAGGCAACATATCACCAACCATGCTTTATAAGATATGATACAATACAATAATAATGATAATATAAACAATTCACATCCACAACACAACAATCCGTATCATATCTCCAGTATAGTGCCTCAGTTTCACCCCGCGGTCTGACCAGGCCCAGAACAGAGAATCCAGCGAGTCCCGAAGGATCCCAAGCTCTTGTCCATGTCTCCTCCAGGTGGGGAGTGGTTCAGGGACTTAGTTCTCCAAGTAGGTCATTCGGTGATAACCCACGCGACAGTCACTTTCCCGGGGACAACACCCCGAATAGTTAACGAGGAGAACACCACATACAAACCACATCGACACTCTGGAGAAACTACACCAGGCGATACCCTAGTGGGTGATGACCATTAGTAGCCCAACTACTTCCCGGGGACTCACCCTTTGGGTAAGTAGTGGCACACGGGACCTGCTCCGCTTGCCGGGAAAACTCATCTAACCAAGGACACATAGTCCAGTTGGAAGGCAAGATACCTAGAGTGGGCTCTCCTTTGTGGACACACACAACCACCGGCGGAGTCACCGACTTCATTTTCCCCGTGCACGGTTTAGGGCCTTTCACCCATGGGCGGCAATAGGCGGCCCTCCTTCGAGTCACGGGGAGCTACTCGGTGCTCGGCATATCATCATATCCAGCCCATATGTGTGATCACAGTAACATACATCACATTCATTCATTTCCCACAATGAATATCATCATCATCATCAATCATACATCACACATATGGCTAAGCATCACATATATAATCATACAAGCGCCCACTCATCCATTTGTCATCATTAACATCATCGTCAATCATTTCTACAAGAGTGTTCATCACTCGTATACTTCATACATTTATCATCACATGATCATTCTCATAATAAGGCCAATTGGTTTGGTAATTGCGTTATACACATCATCATGTGATACGTGTATTCAACTAAGGCCGTATGTGTTCCATAATGATTCACTAGCTATATCATTAAGCCAAGTATTCATTAGTAACATCATATGTCTCATTACGTGCTTTATAATGATACTCACGTCATCCTATCAAGCCATGTATTGGTTGTTATGAATCTAGCTCATCTGGCATACTAATACAACTCGCCTAGGTGTTCTTGTTCATAACCATGGGCAATCCGTGCCCTAACAACTATGTTTCATGCATTCTAAAGAGTATCGGGACTAAACTCTCGTTACGAGTGCCTAGCACACTCTACGCAAGCCACTAGACTCGTATGTTAAGGCATATCATTCCACCGTAGTGGGTTCTCATCACACATACCATAAATAATACCCTTGTATCGTATCTAGTGGTAGAGATGTGTATCTCTATCATTAATAACCCAGAATCATTCATCTATACGCACAAGACCTAAAAACCACAATTTATAAGTCATACGAATAGCTATGGAGTTGGTTTCACATGAACCTCTAGATACGCATGCTAAATCGTGGAACTAGATAATCAATCACGCTGTAGGAGTGATAATCCATCAATATTTATCATTAATCTAAGAATCATCTAGCCCAAACCCCAAGAGATGCAAACAACAATGCTTTTGATCAAAATCCCCAATTTGTAGTGCAAGACTCTAATTCATCAATCAAACTTTGGAAAACAAGTTTTAGTACTAGTGTCCCCACCTTAGACAAGCCGAACCCGCAAGTTGATGAAGCGTAGAAGCCGTATTGCCCAAGCCCTAGCTCCAACGGAAGAAGAAAGCAGGAAGGATGATGAATAGTGAAGAAGAAAGCAATTCGGGACACAAATCTTGGATGAGGGATGAGAGATGTGTATGATCTCTTCTCTCTCTCTCTAGAGCTCTCTAGACCCTTCCTCTGTCCCTCTCTATGATGGATGCTCGAAAATGGAGAGCTTGGGGTGTTAAATGGGTTAAAAACAACTTAAAAATGCTCAAAACCGACTTATAGGTGAACCATGATCGATCATGGGTCCCCCATGATCGATCATGAAGCGTTCTGGAATTCTATGGAGGACCATGATCGATCATGGAAGTCACTGCAACAGCAAATGACTTTCTAAGGCCAAAACGGACCTCCAAACGGCAGAATCTCGACTCGGCCCAAACACGAAAGTTGTAGAGGGCAAAGAAATGAAGACGTAGCCAAAAACGGAGTCATTTGGATATCGGATGAAGAAGTTATGACCTCTCAAAGTTGGCCAGAAATCTACGAATTGCGAAAAGTCGAAACACGCGATTTATGCTTCGGTTTCAACCCGAACCACTCGAATAACGTAACGATCACTCCCTCAAACTAAATATAGCTAACATGTCATACTAGAACTATTGGGTTGAGTGCGAAGGGCTTGGGTTCCAATGCTGGCTCTCTGACGGAGATTAAGCCATACCGGGCTTAAGAGATGGTCAACGCGGAAAAAAGAACACGGGGCATTACATTATTCAATATTTGCTATTGTTAGTGACAGCAACCCGCGATTGCCCACTTCTGAAGGTAGCTCCTCCTCAATTAACTTTTGATTTTGCTCGGCAAGCAGACGAGCATTCTTTTAGGCTTGAAGGTCCATCTCCAGCTTGTCGAACCTTGCCTACAGTTCTTCCTTTTCCTTGGTCCTAAGCTCTAAGGCACCCTGAAAGGTATGCACGTTGTCCTGCGCATATTCCTTCTTATTCTTCAGCTGGAGACCCTCTTTCTTTAACTTCTCGACATTACGTAGCTCAACGCTCAAATCTAATTTGAGCCGTTCGAAGCAATCAAGTCTTTTTTCCTCCAGCTCGTGGAAGAAGAGAGTAAACTGCACAAGATATTCGAAATTAATGGACTGCATGAAGTGAATGAATGTATGTATAAAGAAAAAAGACAAGGCTTATACCATAATCAGGTTGTGGAATGCCCGACTACACAAGTTATGCTCTGACATAGCTTGGGCCCTTTCTTTATCTATGGGTAACATAGCATCACCCAAGTGGTTGTACGCCAGGCTAGTAGAGTCAAGGATCGAATCTTTTACAGTTAGTGCTCGGCCCGAATGAAAAAATGACTGGATGAATATCGCAGCATCATCGGCAGCCTCTCTTATTTGGACCGGTGACTCCACAACCCGGTCCTTCTTGAATTCCCTTGGTTCCCCACAGTTGTGTAACACCCGGTTTCCTTATCACTTGCGAATCGCGACCCATATCGCGTATGAGACTGAATTTGGCTCCGGGCAGCCAAATTGGGTTCTGGAAAGGTTGGAATGGTTTGGAAACCTCCAACAAGTCATATTAATATATTTAAGTGTGTTATAATGACTATAAGTTGTTTCGGGTGGCTCGGACGAAAATCGGGTCGAAAATCACAAGTTTCGATCCTACGCGATAAGTTATTTTTACCCAAGCCATTGGAGAGCTCTTAGAGAGAGATTGAGGGGCTATCCTTGGGGATATTGTGAGAATACTCTAGGCTTATTATCCCCCACCAAATCATCAACATCATCATCATCTCCATCATCATCTTCATCTCCTCCTTCACCTCCATCCACCATAGCTAGGGTTTTTGAGCTCAAATTGGGGATTTTCGCATCTACACGGTTTCGGCTCGATTCTTCCGCAATACTTCGAGGGATTGACCCTCTTAAGGTGGGAACAATAGTATTTAAACTCCTTTTCAAGTTATTACAACCTATTTACACCAAATCAAACTAAACCTAGGTTTTCTACTCAAAGTTGCATATGCATGGGGCTTGGGTCAATTTCTTTGGGTATTTTGATAGATTTGCATTATATATGATATCAATAACCATCTTTGACATAAAGCCCTAATTTTATATGAGTTATGAGAAAGTTTGGTATATAACCTTCAAGTACGCACATGAGTATATACGCTAGACTTTGATACAGTTATGTATGATGTCATATATGAGATTTAAACTATATTTTGGACAAAGTTACACATATTTGTGGTATTGTTGCTATGATTTAAGTTATGAACTATATTTATGAGATTTTCTACTTACCTAGCCAGTCCGTAAGTATGCTGGTCAAATACATAAATATGTTTTGAATAAATGAAGTCTTTAAATCATAGTGGGAGGCTATTTGGGAACTCGTATACATTGTTTTATTGTATTAAACTTGGCTTGGGGCCAAATTGATGAAAGCATGTGAAACCTCCCAAACTAAGGATTTTATTGGTTTATTTCCTTAACTGACGGACTTGGCGGATCTTATTCAATCTTAACAATACCACTACATGTTTTACAAAATGTATATGCACTCATATCTAGAATGGATACATATCTATGAGTTATACGAATATATATGGAATGTATGCATGTTCATATCTATATATCTGTATTCTTATGATTTCATAGATTTGATGAGTTTATTATTATTTGGATATATTATCGGATGGCCACACCGTTCGTACTAGATAGTTGGTGATTACCGGTAGCGTATAGCCTTGGTGGCTACGTGAGTATTATTGTAGCGTGCGCCTTTATGGCGGCGTGAGGTAGCGTATGCCTGTGTGGCTGCGTGAGGTAGCGTCTAGGTGGACCTGGTAGGTGGTCCCTGCCTTGGGCAGAAGAAACCGAGTGCCGGCTATCTCTGTACAGTAGATATATGAAAATCCTAGACGTGAGTTGATATATGTGATTGATGTGATAGATCTAGTCGCGGTGTTGTGGCTTATGTAGTACGATGATGTATATGTATACGTACATTGCTTTTCTTGTACTTTGGGTTGGGGGCATTATATATACATTTCACGAAAGGTTTCCCTGTATTAGCTGCTTCACATGTGTATATGTATTTATATTTGTATATACAAAGAGAAATGTGACTTATTACTGAGAAGCAGCACATAAACTATTTTCATTATAATACATGGCATGGCATGCATGATTTCCAACTTATTTTCTTATACAACCCTTATAGTTCCCACTGAGCCCGTTTGGCTCACTCCCATTTTCCAAACTAGGTTTTGCAGGTATTACCCGGCGAATGGTGCGCCATCGAGTCTAGATAGCTCTGAAGATTGGATTACCAAAGTCATGGGAAACGACTTATGTCTTCTTTGTTTAAGTATTCATATTGTATCGTTTTAAACTCTTAAGCCATATATGTAAAGTATTTGTATGAGATTGGAACCGTACTAAAGGCATCACTTTATAATGTACTGTGCCTTATATTTAACAAGTTACTGACAGATGTGGAGATATTATTTTAAGTTAAATGTATGCTATTTGACAGGAAATGGTTTTATTAATAATACAAACTCCACATGCCAAAATTTCTTTTAAAATGACTTTATTACTTCAGCCTGTTTGTGATATAAAATTCTAAATTTTACACCTGATCACCCGTCGTCACGTACGACTCCGTGGCTAACCGGGTCCCGGAGGTACAAACCTCTAAACGAGATTTCGGGGCGTCACAAGTTGGTATCAGAGCTATAGGATTGACGTTTTCCTCGGGGGATTCATGGGTAGATCCGAGATTATGGGTGCGAGCGGTTATATTATCCCTCGGAAGATTGATACGCTCTTGTGCAATAGGATTCTACCGCTAGGATATTTGGAAAATGGGAGTATTGTGAAAGGAGATGTGGCTTGTCTTGGCTACGTCCATTCACAAAGTTCTTGATTAATTCATTTGGCCTCTTTCGTAAATTATCTTTGTCATTGGCTCCTATATCACCTGTTTCACATATACGATTTGTGATCTGGATTAGTTCTACCATTAAGTGAGCAAAAGGCGACTGATGGATTATGTTATAGTCATCCACCGGCCAACGGTTGACTATCTGATAAACCACCAGTCCACTACTGCTGACTGAGGTTAGAACGTGGCATACTCATAAGAGAGTGGCTGCTAAAGTCCTATTCCCTGTGTTTGCCCCATTGCTTCTTCTTTGACTTTCTTGAGGGGTGAACCTATTACGTGGATGATCGTTCCTCTATGTCTGTACGACCACGTTTGAACTTGTAAGTTCAGTTACGAGAGAGGGAATCTGTGGATTATATTCAGATTGACTACCATGTTACGAGTAAACTTTTACATTGTTCTAGACATCAATTGGCTTGAGGGATCTATTCAGTAGGATGACTATTTTATGGTGGTATGGTGAGCAAATTTTCTTGAAAACCCACATGGAATGTATGAGAATGACTAAGTTTGGTCGTGTATATGTATATATCCCATCTTATGAGGCGAGATCCGATGTGGATGAATGACTGGACTTTCTTATGGATGCCAGTACCTCGTGTGTGCCTGAGTTGTGCTATTCCTTGGAGTAAGAGGCACACGACCGTAGTAAGACTTCCCTTATATATTTTCTTTTGAGAATGGTCGGTTGTAAGTGTTCTTGCCTGAGGAAAAGCATTGAATATGCTTATTTTGGAATCGAATTCTCATTTTGTTAGCCGATTAAGTTTAATTGGGAACAAGAACTAGTTTAGTGAACCTTGTCTTCAGCAAATATGTGTTATGCTTCATTCCCTAAAATGATAGGAGAGAATCTTTCATGAAATTTGCAAGATTTCTCATTCATACTAGCTGCAGACTCATATTTCCTTCGTAATAAGGAACCCACAACGAATTCGTCTGAAGCACAATTCTTTTCCATTTTTATTAGGGGAACCTATCAGAGTAACGCAGCGAAAGCTTGTGGACTTGTTGAATTGAGGCTAGGGTGACTATTTCTTTTGTAAGCCTTTTTCCTTTGTTAAGTATACTGCATTGGGACTTTGAGAATTTGGATTGTAAAGGGACTAGAAGTGAACTCCCATGGTAAATCTTGAAGGAGAATGTTTGTTTAACGGTTATATCTCGTGGCAAAAGAGAATGGAACCCTTAGTAGAACTCTATGCTCTTCTATTTCATTTCCTTTGTTGTTTTCAAGTGGAGTTTTGGGTACACATTCAAGTTGATTATGATTTCATTTACCCCGATAGAGGAGATTGGTTCGAATTACTCAATAATTGCATGATGCTGTATCAATTGTGGTTTAGTGAACTAAGGATTTGAACTCTCCTCATGCTAGAAAGGTGTAGTACCTCTGAGACACGAGGTGTACCATTGCTTGAACCTTATTGAGTTGGCCTTGACGAGATAAGCATTTTCAAGAAGTCATTCCTATCCTCCTATGTAGACATCCGGTTAGAGTGATGTGTATGCTAGTTATAAAGCAAGTTTTTGCTAAAGGAGAAGTCTGGAACGGAGAATCGTACTTTCAATTTAGGATGACTTTCCTGGTGAAAATTTGTCCTACCTTGTTTCAAGAATCCAGATGTTGTTGAGGTAAGCATTTCAAGCTTGAGACCTTCCTATTCCCTTCTTGATTCTAGTTTGGGATTTGAAGAGGTACTCCAGATTCAAACCTTATTGAATCCAATCACGGGCAAACCCATTAAGGAGGGGAGACGAGACTTAACCTCGATAAATAGACTTTGTTCACCACCATTTCTCTTGCTTTTATATGTGTCAAAGCTTGTCTTAGCTCGAGATAACAGTCTAGACTATTCTATCAAGTATGAATCACATCTTTGAAGGAGTATGAACTCTCTTAAGATTATGTTAGCATACTATAAGTGTATTACTTACGCTCTGTGTATAGTGGTTTCCCCAAGAGATTTTCATGAGATGTGTTTCTACTGCCTATTACGGGGGGAGACAAGATAAAATCCTATAAATTCTTTTATTGGAAATGCTACGCATGACAGATGCATTACGAGAAAATCCTTACAGTTGGATGTGCAGTATTTATACTTTGTCAGTCAATTCATGACTGTGAGTACGATACTCCACCTCTTGGATTATTAGTGGAATAGTTGGGGTCATGATTACGAAGTGATCACAGGATCATATATTCAGATGAGAGGACTTCAAACATTCCCTATAATTTAGCGAGCTCTCAGTGAGCCTATTTTCTTTGTCTGAAGTTTACGTGATGTCCATTGAAATTCCGTTCTTGGTTCAGGAATTCGTCTAGGCTAAGAGAAGACATTCAGGGCAAGGAATGCATTTGTTAGTATGACTACCGCTTGTATTTTGAACAGACCTCCTAAGAATTTGAATTATGAATTTTGTGAGTTATTCAGATTCACCTTTTGAAAATCGATCCATGCATTTCTCCTCGTCTGCTTGTTCTGATTGGGTGGAATTGGAACCCAGTTCAAAATTTCAAGCACGGTACGGAATTTGGTTTCCATAACCAAACGGTAATGATTTTGGTTCGGTGCCTTCAACCTTTTGTAGAGCTATTTGTCTACTGGCTAGATAACACTATAGTTATCACAACCGAATTGAGAATTGATTTTATTTAACTTTTGGGAAATTGGCTTATACTCTTTTCTCCCGAGTATATGGAAATTGGATTCAGGCTATCGATATACCGTAAAGTAGACTTGACACTTCATTTTGGATCCTTCAGTCATTCTTTGATTCTTTGGGGATGGTACCTTTCCGTGAGAAATGAGACACTGAAAACCCTTCTATATCTGAAACTTAGTGTCACCTAAGAATCTGTTTGAGGATTACTCTAGATGGAACTTCGATCACCCTATATTTTGATATGAGCATCCCAAGTTTCTTGAGTTGGAAACTTCTAAAGCCATTAAGAGGCGGATTATCAGCATAGTGCCTATATTGAGTTGAAGAACATAGTGGTTTGACATTGGGATGGTGAAGACAAGATCGTTCCATTGTTTGATAAGTTGGAAGAGAGAAAGAGGGTGTATAAGGAAAGTTCTATCTTCCACTACTTCATTTATGTATATCGGCTGGTTGAAAGCATTCATGTTTGGTAAATGCCTCTTTCCATTGAACCTTTTAGAAAGGTTGTGGCTTTTGAGAGAGAATGAATTAGGTAACTTTGGTCATGTGATCCTCCTTCTTTATCTTTTGATACGATTATTCCTGTTGTTGTGATATTTGAGTTCGGAATCAATTTTCATTAGCTATTGTAGTTTTCTCTTTTAAGGAAAGACAGCTATGTAGAAGTCAGAACCACTTGTACATTGGGATGATAACTATCCTATGGGAATTTTGAGGACGAAATTTTTTAAGGAGGGGAGATTGTACCACCCGGTTTCCTTATCACTTGCGAATCGCGACCCATATCGCGTATGAGACTGAATTTGGCTCCGGGCAGCCAAATTGGGTTCTGGAAAGGTTGGAATGGTTTGGAAACCTCCAACAAGTCATATTAATATATTTAAGTGTGTTATAATGACTATAAGTTGTTTCGGGTGGCTCGGACGAAAATCGGGTCGAAAATCACAAGTTTCGATCCTACGCGATAAGTTATTTTTATCCAACTTTGGATGACCATACCTTCCTCATCCGAACTCCAAATGAGTCCCCGTTTTCGGCCACGCCTTCATTTCAATGCCCTCTACAACTTTCGTGTTTTGGCCGAGACCCAATTCCAACTCCTTGAGGCCCAAAAGTGCATGCGAAGTCGAGCTATTGACCAAAAGCAGAAAGGGGCACCTCCAGGCCTAGGGAGTCGACTCCATGAACAGTAGGGAGTCGACTCCATTAGAGAGCTCTTAGAGAGAGATTGAGGGGCTATCCTTGGGGATATTGTGAGAATACTCTAGGCTTATTATCCCCCACCAAATCATCAACATCATCATCATCTCCATCATCATCTTCATCTCCTCCTTCACCTCCATCCACCATAGCTAGGGTTTTTGAGCTCAAATTGGGGATTTTCGCATCTACGCGGTTTCGGCTCGATTCTTCCGCAATACTTCGAGGGATTGACCCTCTTAAGGTGGGAACAATAGTATTTAAACTCCTTTTAAAGTTATTACAACCTATTTACACCAAATCAAACTAAACCTAGGTTTTCTACTCAAAGTTGCATATACATGGGGCTTGGGTCAATTTCTTTGGGTATTTTGATAGATTTGCATTATATATGATATCAATAACCATCTTTGACATAAAGCCCTAATTTTATATGAGTTATGAGAAAGTTTGGTATATAACCTTCAAGTACGCACATGAGTATATACGCTAGACTTTGATACAGTTATGTATGATGTCATATATGAGATTTAAACTATATTTTGGACAAAGTTACACATATTTGTGGTATTGTTGCTATGATTTAAGTTATGAACTATATTTATGAGATTTTCTACTTACCTAGCCAGTCCGTAAGTATGCTGGTCAAATACATAAATATGTTTTGAATAAATGAAGTCTTTAAATCATAGTGGGAGGCTATTTGGGAACTCGTATACATTGTTTTATTGTATTAAACTTGGCTTGGGGCCAAATTGATGAAAGCATGTGAAACCTCCCAAACTAAGGATTTTATTGGTTTATTTCCTTAACTGACGGACTTGGCGGATCTTATTCAATCTCAACAATACCACTACATGTTTTACAAAATGTATATGCACTCATATCTAGAATGGATACATATCTATGAGTTATACGAATATATATGGAATGTATGCATGTTCATATCTATATATCTGTATTCTTATGATTTCATGGATTTGATGAGTTTATTATTATTTGGATATATTATCGGATGGCCACACCGTTCGTACTAGATAGTTGGTGATTACCGGTAGCGTATAGCCTTGGTGGCTACGTGAGTATTATTGTAGCGTGCGCCTTTATGGCGGCGTGAAGTAGCGTATGCCTGTGTGGCTGCGTGAGGTAGCGTCTAGGTGGACCTGGTAGGTGGCCTCTGCCTTGGGCAGAAGAAACCGAGTGCCGGCTATCTCTGTACAGTAGATATATGAAAATCCTAGACGTGAGTTGATATATGTGATTGATGTGATAGATCTAGTCGCGGTGTTGTGGCTTATGTAGTACGATGATGTATATGTATACGTACATTGCTTTTCTTGTACTTTGGGTTGGGGGCATTATATATACATTTCACGAAAGGTTTCCCTGTATTAGCTGCTTCACATGTGTATATGTATTTATATTTGTATATACAAAGAGAAATGTGACTTATTACTGAGAAGCAGCACATAAACTATTTTCATTATAATACATGGCATGGCATGCATGATTTCCAACTTATTTTCTTATACAACCCTTATAGTTCCCACTGAGCCCGTTTGGCTCACTCCCATTTTCCAAACTAGGTTTTGCAGGTATTACCCGGGGAATGGTGCGCCATCGAGTTTAGATAGCTCTGAAGATTGGATTACCAAAGTCGTGGGAAACGACTTATGTCTTCTTTGTTTAAGTATTCATATTGTATCGTTTTAAACTCTTAAGCCATATATGTAAAGTATTTGTATGAGATTGGAACGCTACTAAAGGCATCACTTTATAATGTACTGTGCCTTATATTTAATAAGTTACTGATAGATGTGGAGATATTATTTTAAGTTAAATGTATGCTATTTGATAGGAAATGGTTTTATTAATAATACAAACTCCACATGCCAGAATTTCTTTTAAAATGACTTTATTACTTCAGCCTGTTTGTGATATAAAATTCTAAATTTTACACCTGATCACCCGTCGTCACATACGACTCCGTGGCTAACCGGGTCCCGGAGGTACAAACCTCTAAACGGGATTTCGGGGCGTCACAAGTTGGGGCTGCGTCAAACTTGACAACCTCCAAAGATGGAGACTCAAAAGCACCCCTTGGACTTGAAACAGGGCTACTACATTTTTTGGCCCCCTTATCCGATTAAGTCAATTTTACAGAGGCATCCTTAGATGTTTGAATTCTCTGGTACAACCTTTTGGGTGTAGGTTCTTCATCCCCTTTGCCCAGTAGTTTTCTCTTCTATTGTGCAAGCCTTTCGGCGAACGAGTTGATTAGCATATCGCCCAAATTCGATTCACTTTCGCCAATCTCGTGCTAATGCCGACTAGATATTGAGGCCTTGCTTCCTTTCGAATTAGTCAATTGATCGACTAATTGTAAAGAATGACGAGTTAAAGGCCAATCAGGATCTGGCTCAACTTCCTTTTTGGACTTAGACTTTGCCTTCTTCTTAAAAGGGGTAAGAGGTTTCTCTCCCCTTAAAACGACATTGAAGCTAAGAAATTTGCCAGGACCCTTTCTTTTAGGAAAGACTGGGACAGGTTGTTTTGAACCCTTGGCAACTATAAAGGCCAAATTCTACTAAACTCTGAAATAGGACGTCTCTTTGTCCGTGAGCTCGAACCAAGGAATGTCGAAATAATGTGGTCGGCACTCAGTATCGTCTTGAGCAACTAGGGCAGGAACGGGATCAGGAATTATTCCTTGGCTTCCTTGTCGCAGTTCAAGGATCCTTTAGTGGTTATGATCCGTATTCTCTATCTTGTATTTTTTGAACAAGGCCTCTTTTTGTCAAAAGGTCCATTCAGGCCCAAGCCAAATGCTGCTCTTATCCCTCCTGGAGAAGGATATGCATGTGCTGGGATATCCGAGCATATTATGTGCCGCCCTCGAATGAAGAGATGGCGCAGATGGAGTACTACAACCATCAAGACTAGCAACGGCATAGATCTGGTCGATCTTGACAAAGTATTCTGGGGGTCGATCAAATTTGGTCAAGTCACCTATAAAAAGATAAAAGATGAAGGATTAGACATGCCGATAAAAAGCAATACGAACAAAGCTAATTGAAATAGAACACACTAGGTTCGGCAGCTCATCGGGGAACTGGTTTGTAGATCGGACTAGGTTCGATGTCCCCGATCAAAATAATTGCATCTAAATCAGTCCCTTTGTGAGAGTCAGGCAAAGCTAACACAAGGCTGGGGGCATTCTGCCTAGCTTTCAAGCTGTATCTGTACTCCTTTTTAGTGAGGATATAACAATATTTAAGTTCTTCTAGCCCTAATTTGGTACCATGAATTTCATTAAGCTTTTATATTCCGCAAATAATTCGGTCTATATTTGAGTAAAGTTGCCCTAGGGTCAAACTGAACTTCCTAAGAAAATCCACCATTAATGGACCTAATGGCATCTTAAGACCACAATATTTGAATAATGGCAAATGGATGGGATATTCGTTACGGGCAAGTTTGTAATCCTCATTAAAAGGATTTTCACCTTCTCCCAATTCACTCCAATTAATCCCCTTAGGGATATGTGCCCTTTAACTTTCTGCTCTTCAATTATGAGCGCCTATCTACCCATGTTATAGAAATAAAACGCTACGAACAAACAAGAATAAGAATTAAAACTCGAGAATCGGTTTTAGGAACTTACTAGAACGCCTGAAATCACCGAGAAGGAGTAGAAATGGGGTATGGAAGCCACGAATGAAAAATTGACAGAACTACCAGACGCAGACATGAACTTAAGCGAAAAGCGATGGAGGCTTGTTGAATCGCGAAATGAACTCGAGCAATCTGTAGGGCGAGAAGACGAATGGAGAACTAAAAAATTTCGAACGGTTAAGTATATTTCGGTCCTTTTTACTGCCTCTAATCGCATTGAAAAACGAGATTAATGATGAAATGCATTTAATGCGTAAAGGGCCCACCGTGCATCCCACCCGTTTTTCAAACACAAGGTTGAACAAGTAGATGAGTGACAACTGTAAACCACTAACCCCCTACGCAAGATGTGTTCAACCTATCAAGCTCCAGTCCGTTGGGCAACTACGAATACGAAGAATGCTCTCCGATCAACATCCATATAAGAGAACCAGACATCTGAACCCATCTTTACACCGAATTCAAATGCCTGGGGGGCAATTGTGGGAGCATAATTTTGTAGTTGGGCTTTGGCCCAAACTCTGTAAACGGGCCTCGGACCTATCCTATGGGCAAGACTCCTCTCGACCGATGAGGATTGAAGTATCATCTGATCAGATAGTAGGCCGATCAATAAATAACGAGTTATGGATAAAAGGCAGCTGAGCTGGAAGATAAGCATAGGGATCCGACTTTGTCTTATAGTGTGAATGGGGTTGTTAACACCTGTCACCTTGGAGTATTGATCAAATTTACCCTTTATGGTAATTTCTTATCTCACCAAACCCTATCCAGATTGTATAAATAGAATAGGATAAACCCTGAGAAAAGGGGTAGCTTTAAGAGAGAAAAGAGAATATACATACTCATAATGGGGGAAATTGTTATCTGGGTTGGCCATTAGAGCCTAGTGGAAAACACAAACACACACTCAGGGAGGACGTACTGCCGGATTAGGAATAATAGCCACCGGAGGAACCTACCCACATTAAACAAAAACTAGTTGTTCTTACAATTAATTTATTGTTCATCAGTACCACCTTTAGTGAGTTCGGTTATTGACTCTACCTGTTTGGGCCGATTCAATCTATTATGGGGTCAATCAAGTTTATATCACCCACACATTCAAAGCACTTTATTTATAGTATAGATTAGTGTTTTCCAGTACCAAAGTCAAGTGAGACTATCAATTTGAGACGAATGGGGTAGTTTTATATCTTAGAAAGTTTTCTTGTTTGTATTAGTTCTAATAATGTTTTTTTGTTGAAGGCACAAACAACATTATTGCTTTTTCATTATTTTCTAGCTTGTATGTTATTGGTGATTCTGGGATCGTGCTGTCATATTTCTGCAGATAGTCTGTTCTTTTCTAGTCCAAGATTTGGGAATTGACCGGCGAATGGGAGCTGAATGGTTTGAGACTTGCCTGTTGGCATGGGCGGAACTACAGCCGGGCTACCCCGGACTGTAGCCCGGGTCTAATTTTTTCAAAATTTTTTTTTAGTAATAAGCTTAAATTTTATTTTTAAATATATATGTATATATATGTGTATAGCTCACCTCATTTTTTTTAATGTTATTACTTTACACTTATTAAAATTTTATCCATTTATTTACCACTCTCCATTTAAATAATATCAACTAAAATAAATGTTAAATACCCTTTTTTTTCACTTTTCCGAATTCCGATTGTCTTTTTGTTTGTGTTTATGGCGTACATGGCTAGATATAAAGGACAATTATTATATTTTTTGTATATTTTTGAATATTTCATATCTACACTTTCAACGTATATAAAAAGTTGATATATTTTGTATGTATTTGAATATATTATATTTGCATTTTGGTTTGTTATATTTTAACGTTGTCATTGTTTAATTCTTAGCCCGGGTCATATATAATTCCTGGCTACGCCCCTGCCTGTTGGATTACAATCGGTGCTCTAATTATGGTAATTAGACCTATGGAGCAGCTAAATTCATTTCGTCATAGCTTGCATTATCATCATCTATCTTAACTTTCATTTTTATTTTTTTTGCTAGCATGTGCATATTGTGATTCTCTGTACGGAGTTGTTCTTTGCTAGGATGGTGTTTTATATCCTCGCATTATCATATTTCTGTAGATAGTCTGTTTTTTGCTAGGATAGTGATTTATAAATGACTTGGTATAAGGGGCTTAGGAATATTGTATCAAACTTTGAGAAATGAAGTGCCAATCTCTGGGAAAGAAGAACGGGGAAAATGCTAAACTCAATCCATATCAAGGAGAACGAGATGAAGATACTATTGGTTGTTAAGAAAAAGGTGACAGAAAATTATGAAATTAAATAAAAGAAAGGGACCATAATAATATTAAGGGGCTTTTGCGAAACAGTCCCTAAGTTATGAAATTTTAAAGTGCGGTCCCTGGGAACAATATCTGCCTAACAGTATTTCCCAGCTGCAACCAATTATATCCCAGTTCTGCAACTAGGAGACACTGTCTCTGGTGAGGGCCAGGAGATACTGGTTGCAGCAGGAATATATAATTTGGCAGATAATGTGAAACAATATGTCTCAGAAACTGCATCCTTTACAAAAAAATGGATATAAAAATAAATAAATAAATAAAAATAAAATAAACTGAAGGACTGCATCGAAAAAATGCTTGAAAATTGGGATTGGATCCTAATTTTTATCTAATATTAAATAAAATATGATTTCCAACATTGAAAAAGTTAACTGGCATCAAAGATGGTTGAAAATATGCTACACCCGTTTCCGACACACTGGAACTGCCATTACCGATGTGCATGTTATTGAAGAGCATGAGATATATTGTTAACCCACTATCTAATAACATATTAAAGAAATATAGAACCAACTCTCTCTCTCTCTCTCTCTTTCTCTCTCTCTCTCATTGAGAACTCATTTTTATTAATTTTCCTTTGTTGAAACCCAAAAGCTATCGGTGATTCAAAAAAATTAGGGAAGCAAAAGCTTTACAGTAGCTACTAAAAATAAAAGGTGCAAGCTGGAAAAGGCGTTGGAGATCCATGCGCTATTCCACATTACATAGGGTGCTGTAGAGATCCAGGCAATTATGAGTAGGAGAAAATAAAAGGGAAGAGCTTGTTATTTTCCAAATTTCCCTATGCAAAAGCGCAGCATAATAACCTTTTCTTTTGTGAAATACGTTTCTAATTTTCCCTTGCTGTTGGAAAGTAGAATGATGCATCAACTAGGAGCATGGGAGAACTCTTTTTGACATTATTTGCAACTTTGTTTGACTACTAATCTTGAAGTGGATAATAGGTTGAAATAAAATATACAAAAATATGGTTTTATAGCTGTGTCCCGGCCGTGTTGGTGCATCATAGGGTTGGATCAATGAGTTGGGAAGATCATAATTATTGCTAAATTATGATTGCTACGATGTGAACCCAATTTTATGTGTGTTTCTTCTTCTTGTATTGTACTTCCTGGACATGTTAATTATTTTCTCTGTCTCATTCATATTTTGTAGTATGACAATTGGGGTTGAGGATCTCATCCTTCTCTTCATTTTATGTAGGTGTTGGGAATGACCCACGAGAGGACCGATACTTCAGTATTACAAAGCAAGTAAGTGAACCCAATCCATTCTTTTTTGTAGAGAAAAGAAATTAATTGATAAAAAGGGAAGATAGTAGATGGTTAAGTCAAAGTCTTACATTAATAAAAATTAGATATTGCACCCCATTTTTTCATAATTCTTTGAGATCCCCTGCATGGGTAAAGTCTAATGATTATGAAAACTGGGGTGCAAGTCTAATTTCGTATCAAGAACAAGGGGCTAAGACAAAAGAGCCCAAGATGCATGAGAGAGAAGCCCTGGTTATAGCTAAGGCTGTGCTTGATGATGGCACTTCTTTTCAGAGAAATATGCTAAAAATATCTATTTTCCATCTTTGATGATGCTTGATTGCATTATTTTCCATGTCACAACTTCGTTTGATCTATGTTTCATGTAATTTGAAAACTAGGTTTTTGTTTTCAGGGAATTCTTGTTCCATGTCAATTGATTCTATGGATTTCAATTATTTTCCATGTAAATCAATCCACGCACCCTAAAGAAAATAAGGAGTCCTCTAACATGAAGAAAGCCAATTACCTAAAAGCATTAAGATGAAAAAGTAAAAAAGATGACTAATGGAGGGGACCTCCTCAATCTCTCCAGAACATATGATAATAGTAGAACATAAAGACCGACAAAAATAACAAAAAATACCATCAGCCCCAAAAAATATATAGCATGAGAGACTAGCCCTGGGAAAACTTGGCATTCTGCTTTGTCAAAATAATTGTAAATACTACAACAAAACGCCAACACGTCACTCAATAAATGTCCTGGAAAATCATGCATCATTCCATTTTCTCTAAATTCCTTAAGGTGTGATTGACACGCCACATAGAAAGATGGATAGGACAGGATAGGAATTCTTAAAATCATTCTGATAAATCTTTATCTACTCTTGCATTTGGCGCTGTCCCAAGTTCAGATAAAATATGCCAATTCAATATATAATTTATATTATATCATATATATACTCATATTGTATAGAGAGTCCGTTTCTGGTACGGACCGGACCTTTTTACGACATTTTTCAATCGTAAAAGCATTGGGGGATTTTTTTACAACAAAAAAACGTTGTAAAAAAGCCCGTTAGCACTTGAAAATTTCCGTATATATATTCATATACTGCATACATTATTGCTATGTAATGACGGGTAATACTATCTTTTTGTCATATTTTCTAATATCACCTACATGAGATAAAATAATCCCGTGGTGGGATTGTTTTATCCGTCTCCCTATGGTATAAGAGGCCTCTTCAGGATTAATAATACACCCCAATTTACAGTCCTGCACATCAAACAATACCCTTGGTAATTTCAAAATATTGTACAATGGTATCAATTAAACCTTCCTGTATCCTGTAAATCTCTTTAGGAACAGGTCCTCGAGCTAACTAATGAATAAGCCGTAAACAAATTAGACCCAAATTAACAAACCTATAAATACTCGAGCTTGAGATTCACAGGACTGCTGGCACATAACACATAAAATTAGGGGACAAATCCTTGTGAAGTCTTATCATCCATAAAATTCACTAGTGTCGAGTTTTTAGGGTATCTTTGGCTTCCAACAAATGTGGCTAAAGAAATTACCGAGGCAAGTGAAGAAAAGGCATGTTGGAAAACCTGCCAGTAGAGTCAATGTTCATGTTAACCATGATATTCGTTACGGTTCTTTCTCCTAACAGCTTAAGCTTTTGGGAGAGATGGTTACTAACATGGTATCAGATGTTGGTTTTCTGGGAGGTCCAACGTTCAAGCCTCTAACAGCTTAAGCTTTTGGGAGAGATGGTTACTAGCAGTTCAAACGTCTGCCACCAGGAGAGGATGAGCAACAGGAATTTTGAAGTTTAATTTGACAAACACTTCTTATCCTTCCTATCAGTAAGTTTCCGTGTGATTGCAAACAGCTAAAAGAAAAATTAATTTTTATGAGAAGTTGGAAAAAGAGAGTTCCAGCTTTCTTTCTTGTTCATGGAAATTTTTTCTTACCCTCCCGCCAAAAGATAGGATTTCAAGGATAACCAAAGAAATAATATAACATCTCACCGCAATCCCTCATTTCATTTTTCTAACTTCTCATAAATTGGTTGATTTTTCAATTATTTTCCAACTTCATAGTCAAACGCACACCAAGATTCTATTCAATTGAAGATTCCAAGAGAAAAATCCTCTGAAAGGAAATATATGAACTATTTTGAACAAATATAGGCAGATAAGAGAGAATAATGCACAAAGGGATTGAAGAACAAACAAAAAAAGAAAATTCGATCAAGCACAGTATCGGTGCTAAAGTTCTAACTATATAAAATATTAGTCCTCCATCTCAAATTGGACAACTAATCCAAATTAGTCAAAGTGCAACTTTAAATAACATTGTTTAACGTAGTAAGCCATCCTAATAAGACTTGAGCAAAGGAATATTAAACCTTTAAGAATTCCTACTGTTAAAATGAGGAAAATAATATATAAAATTACATAATAAAATACTCTTGATTTTTGCTTATTGCTTTTATGATATATTTTGACTTATTTTCATAATATTATATGATGAAATGGAAAATAATTAAAAAGTTTATTGATTAATGTTTCCCCTGCCATGTCATATCCTAAGTTTCTTGAGATTTGTTGTGCCCGCGTGTCAATACCAAACTTCTCTTTAACTTTGTTTAAGAAAGAGCTACAGAATATTTTCTTCACAGTCTTCAAGATCGAAGATTATGGAAAATCCAATGATGACCCTGGAATTTTATTTCAAGAGCAATACTTGAAAGAATTTCTGGAAGTTAACTGAGTTGATTAGCAATATGAAAAGAAGCTATGTTTCAAAATACAATTTGGTCTTCCATTTTGCGTACTATTCTTTGATTTATGTTTAGGACACATGCTCATATTGTGATTTGCTGCTGCAAAGACTCGTTAGTGGGTTGACCAACCACTGCGATATTCATACATCAATCATTCATACATTCTGTGTACCCATTGGTATATAACTTACCTTTGAAAACTGATTGCAAGAAAAGAGTGCCCATGTTCGTATCTATTACTTTTAGTGCTTTTTCGGTTTGAGACTTTATTCATTATTGGAACCCGAAATGGTAAATTTCAGATGGAGATCTGAGTCTCGTCAACTTATGTTCAACCTCGTGACATGAACTTTAAGAGACCTATGGTGAATTTATCAATTTAGGATTCCGATAACAAACCAAAACTCAAACCACACAAGCGCCTAGTGTGATTTACCAACGTAAGATTCTGAAAACAAAGAAAAACTCAAACCAAATGAGCACCAAGTTATTCCATTTTTCCATGCGTACATGGTTTGTAACACCTCCGCCTTAATTAGTAGGATAACACTCGTATTTAAGACCTGGAGTGTTATTAAACCACATTGGTTTGACCAAAATGGGTGTTAATGTAAACAAGAAATCAAGACAACATGCATGTCACAAGTATGTCAAGCATGGATTATACAACCATGATATAACATTCACACGTGCATATGATAATTATACAAAGTTAACAAACAAAAGCAAAACATATATAATTATCGGGTTAGCCATGGCTTCCCGTGAAAATATATACATCACAAAAATGATTATTATATCAGAGCCTCTACTTCGTCCCTGAACCCGTCGCCTCTTTATCCATGTTCGACTCCTGGGTACCTAGGTTATTAAAAAAAATCGGGGTGAGCTATTTGCTCAGTAGGGAAAAATGAGGAACAGTGTATTCTATAGTCTATACATATACTTACAGTAATTTACGATCAACTCACGATTTTCATCAAAAATATAAATCAGGTATTTCACCTTATAAAACAATGTATGCACATGCTATGCAGGTTACCTCCCGTGTCAACCATTCACCACATAGAAGAGAATCTGAATCATGAATATAACTCATTGCTGCCAGAAGTGCCATACTATCACATTGAACCCATTGGACTAACTGTCCCAAATTATAAGAACATAGATACCGATAGAATCCATAGTGCCTTGCCATTTGCCTATGTTCCCAGGCTCCTCATCGGTGACTTATAGGTGGCCAAACCTTGCTCCCCCAGAGTTTTAGGGGTTTTCAACCCAAGGGCACCGGACCCTACTTATTTTCTCATCCCAGCAAGCACTATACTCGTAAGGCCATTCCGTCCAAGAAATACAAGCATTCCACATCATAGATGGGGATATATGCTCTCCCAAGATACAAATAGTTGAGCCCTGAATCATAGTATTACTCCCAAACTTTTCGAGCAATCTCCAAGCTTCCAGTTGACAAAATAAAATTGCAAATATGTATGTATGCTAAGAAATGATGTAACGACCCGGTCCCACCTCAGTACGACCTGCAACCCCTCAGGGCCAGTCCATCTACTCCCCTCACGGATTTGTTTCTGGGAGCTCACGACCAGCTTCTCAGGGGGTCACCCTTCCTTGGATTGCTCTGGTCCACTACTCGCTTAACTTTGGAGTTCTTATGGGATCCGAGGCCAGTAAGCTACCCAAAAGACCTCGTACTAAATTGGCGACTGATTCTTACTTATATGGGTTTCCAAGGATCCCCCATCTTCCGGTGTGGGATGCCCCCTTTGAGCTACAATTCCTCCACCCAAGGGTGTACTCCATCACTCGCAGGGCATCACATCCTTCCCCCCAAGGGAATTGACGTCCTCGTCGACACACCGTACTCAGCGGGGTCTGCTCTGATACTATTTGTAACGACCCGGTCCCACCTCAATACGATGTTGTTCGCTTTGGGCGAGCGCGACCAACAACCCCTCAGGGCCAATCCATCTACTCCCTTCACGGATTTGTTTCTGGGAGCTCACGACCAGCTTCCTAGGGGGTCACCCATCCTGGGATTACTCTGGTCCACTACTCGCTTAACTTCGGAGTTCTTATGGGATCCGAGGCCAGTGAGCTACCCAAGAGGCCTCGTACTTAATTAACGATTGATTCTTACTTATATGGGTTTCCAAGGATCCCCCATCTTCCGGTGTGGGATGCCCCCTTTGAGCTACAATTCCTCCACCCAAGGGAGTACTCCATCACTCGCAGGGCGTCATATTTGTCTTTAGTAGAAGCCTAACTTTTTCAACCACATGAGTTGGATTCATCCCTCGTATCATAAAAATTATTGAATTTGCTGTAAAAGATTACCTTATGTTTGAAATTATTTTTGTATCTTTTGACATGGTTTATCCTTCCCCTAATCTAGGTTTTATGATGACAAAATCTAAACGTTAAGTTGTGTTGTACAGTTCGATTAATGATGGATTGAGTTCATTGACCAATGTATTTACGACAATTCAAAGTGCATTTTGGCATTTGTCTCTAACATGTGCTCCATATAAGTGTTCAAAGTTTTTACTCGTTATGGTATGCTCATCCTCGAAATATGTTTTTGTTTTTGTTTAAAACAAATTCCAGGTTCTTTATTGATACTTTTTAATCTTTCTTCCTAGATACTTCAGTTTGCTTTTTGCATAGATTACATAGTGAATTTTTCAAAATCGTATTTATATTTCTTTTTTCTTATGTTCTAAATCAAAATAATTACAAGGAGTTGGTTAATATATATCGTATGCAGTAAAAATTTTACTCTGCTTCTTTTATACATTACAACTTTAAATCTCATTGTGTTTACATAGTCGAGAAATTTGCAAGGAGATTTTGTATCAAAATCAATTAGAGAGAACTTGTACTGTACGTTTTAAAAGTTGTAAATTATTATGGCAATAATCATATATAATTGCGTTAAGAGTTATAAGCGACTTACTAAAACATGAAAATAAGTAACTAGCTATTTGATTCTGATCATTAAAACACACACACCAAAACCAAAAGTTGAGCATGTCCGTGGTGTTGTGCCCACCAGCGCATCAGCTTGGCCTAGGACACCAACTAGGCCCACCAATTTGAGCACATAGAAGCAATATTATCCCCAACTTATACACTTTTGGGCCACAAGTGTGAGTTTTATCTTAAATTGCCTCGTTACTATGTGGTGACACTACCCTACTTATATATCCATGTTGAATTCTACATTTTTTTCCTGTGAGATCAATGGTTTGAGCCAACCATTCTTAACACATGAAAAGAAATAAACTTTATTCTCTTTGAACTTTCCTAATACATAAAATATTCCTATCGAAAAAAGGTTGATTCTATACTGTTTTCATTTCAAGAATCCTCAAATTCGTAAATTTATTTCAATCAAAACATCGAACTTGTAAGTTTCAGACAAAAGATGAATTTCTAAGCTTTTTTATCTTCTAAGTAGCGTGAAATGTCAAACTGTTTCCATAAAGATGACAAAGTTGCGAAACGTCTTAAAGAAAACGACTCAATTGTTAACTTGAATTTTGATAGTACCTTATGAAAGTGCTAGTGGCTAGCACATGTGATAGTACTCAAATTTTTAATCTCGATGAAACAATAAACCCTAAGTCTAGATTGGTTTTGTTATTTTCTGAAAATGTGTTAATTTTTTCTAGCATGCAAGTATAGTAAACTAATAAATCAATTAACCTGTAACACTAGAAATAACAAGGTGTCCCTTCTTCCATATGACTAATCCTCAGGACCAACCAACAAAATCTCATTCGCACGATCATGATCACACAACAAATCACATGCCTCTACATCGCACTGATATGCTAGCCACTTAACTCTTTTGGTATACGCTTGAAGAAGCTTGATTAGGATATCTTTTATTCTTAGAAACGAAGAAAGTGACCACCCATGTTCTCCCCTAAAATGGCTAACCCAGGTTGTAAATTAAGGTCATTGTTTCCACATATATACCAATAATCTTCCCATTATACTATCGGTGTGGGATATTTTGGGTAGTTACAATTTTTACTCGTTAAATCCGTGATGTCCTCGTCAGGTCAAGGTCACACACAATCAATATCGACTCTTACTAGTCACATCTAGCAATTTTGGTTCATATCCAGCTGCACAAATACAACCGACAATATCCATACATCACATGATAGGGTCCTAGGTTCACTCTGATACCATATGTAACCATTCGGTTCTCCCTTAAAGTAGCTACTCAAGTTGTAAATTAAGGTAATTATTCTTGATACGAACCCCTCCAACAAAGTGACAAAACTTGTAGCAAATTCAGCCCTAAGATCGTTTCTACGTTCAGATTCAAATGGAACCTCGACCCGTTGCTTATAATAAGAAAGAAGCTTGGTATAATGTAGAAGCCACATACAGGAATGGAAGAACCGTTTGATAAGTCAGGGATGAATGCCACGGAGAATTTTAATAAGTTCAATAGTTCGCAAAGAACCAAAGAGAATTAAAAACTCTAAAAAATTATATTAATCAAATTGTCTAAGTAATAAAACAATACAATTGGCCCCTTTAAATAGGGAATAGAAACAAAATCTACTCAAAACACAATAAGGAAACTACAACAAATCCTAATTGATAAACATTCCTTTTTGACTAATTAAATAAGTCCTATAATTTAAAGGTATTTAAAATACGATATTCTAGATTATTCTAAGGCTTGGATTAGGAATTCCAGCCTCGCACTTGAGCCCCACGATCAACACCTTAAATGGGCCTCCACTAATTAACTTAAGCCTATGTTGCTGGAATCAATCCACTAAGCGCTTCTTTGAACGTCCCTATTTGGGCTCTTGTAACTGGGCCTATAAGAACTTGAATTGGATATGGATATGCTTAAATCCCCGAATTATTTCTTGTGCTAGTCTCGTCCACATCAATTCCTATACATATACCAAGGACCATCCCATTACACTACTGATATGGGATATTTTGAGTCGTTTAAAATAATATATAGCATGAAAACAAATCCTAGTGGTGGATTTTTCTCAAAGATGTTTTAAGATTTTGATCTCTCAAATTGGTTTAGAAAATTCTCTCAAAATTTGTGTTCAAAAACCCTAGACATAGGTTTTGTTTATAAAAAAAAACATATGACAAAAATATCTTTTGAAAATAACTTTAAAACAATTAAAAACGCGTTTTTACGATAATTTTTGCCTATAAAGTATAGCCGGGTAGATCTAAACATCCACGAATTGATCTAAGGAGATCCACTAAAGAAAGAAGAAGTGCGATGCCAGATGACTATATTGTATTTCTCAAAGAACATAAGGTTGACATTGGAGTGATGAAAAATGATTTCATTAACTTCTGTCAATCATGGATTGTTCTGATTCTCAAAAGTGGATTGATGCCATAAATGAGGAGATCAAGCCTCTAAAGCACAATGACATATGTAGTCTTGTCTCATTGCCAAAAGGTGCAAAACCCATTGGTTGCAAATGAATATTTAAGACCAAGAGGGATTTGAAAGGCGATGTGGAAAGGTACAAAGCTCATCTTGTCCCAAAAGGGTTTACATAAAAGGAAGGCATCAACTATAAAGAAACTTTATGTCCGGTTTCTTCGAAAGATTCTTTTAGGACTATAATGGCATTGGTGGCGCATTTCGATCTTGAGCTACATCAGATGGATGTAAAGACAACATTTTTCAATGGTAACATTAATAAGACAATCCATAAAGTGCAACCAGAAAACTTTGTGGTAGGAGACCGAAAGAACATGGTTAGCAAACTTGAGAAATCCATCTACAGGCTTAAGAAAACATCTCAAAAATGATATTTCAAGTTTCATCAAGTGATCGTCTCATTTGGTTTTGAGATGAATTTGGTAAATGATTGCATATACCATAAGTTCTATGAGAGCAAGTATATTTTCATGGTTTTATATGCCAATGACATTTTGCTTGCCAGCAACGATATAGGCCTATTGCACGAAACCAAGAGATTTCTAGTTAAGAATTTTGAGATGAAAGATCTTAGTGATGCCTCTTTTATGTTAGGCATACAAATACATCGAAATTGCTCTCGGTGTACTTTGTGATTATCACAAAAGGGTTATATCAAAAAAGTTCTCAAGAGGTATGACATGCAAGATTGTAAACCTAGCCATACCCCTGTGGCTAAGGGAGATAAGTTTAGTCTCAATCGGTACCCTAAGAATGATTTTGAGGAAAAGAAAATGCAAAAGATTCCTTATGCATCAACAGTATGGAGACTAATGTATGCTCAGGTATTTACGCATTCGGATATTGCATACACTGTTGGGATGCTAGGCATATATTTAACCAATCTAGGAGTAAACTATTAGAAAGCAATAAAATGGGTCTTGTGGTACTTACTCACATGTCGGAGGTCAAATCAGCTTGAGATCGTTAGGTATACTGACTCCAATTTTGCTAGGTGCCAGGATAGCATTTTATCTATCTTGTATTCCATTAACAATGAGAGCTTAACGAAATCTAAACACACGGACATCAAGTTTCTAATTGTTAAAGAAAAAGTTCATAGTGGACAGGTGCCTATAAAATACATCAATACAAACTCCATAGTTGCTGTAATACCAAAAAAAACAAAAAAAAATAAAAAATTAATAATAATAATAATAATAATAATATAAAAAAATAAAAATAAAAATATTTTACCTTTGGATAAAGGAGGTGGATAAAGGATGTGAAAAGAGATAAATAAAGGGAAGAAGGTAACATGTGGCAGCTAAGCGAGCAAGAAATTCTGGTTGGAGGGTGAGAAAATTGCCACATGGCTAAGTAATGATTGAGTCATACACTATAAATAGTCTAATTGATACATCATTTTCAAAACATAAGAACAAAGGAAAAAAAAAATACTAAATAGTGCAGGAGAAGGTCAACGTGCTTTTAAAAGGTAATTCTACCCATACTTTTTGTACTTTTTCATATGGCTACTAGGGGTGGAAAAATATATCATTTGTATCGTACCAATCCGTATGAAACCGAACTAATACCAAATTGTACCGAAAATTTGGCAATGGTACAATACCAAATACCAATTGGTATTGTACCATACCGAATTACTTTGGTATAGCACTAGTATTCATATTAATTACCGATGGTATACCGTACCGTACCGTACTGATTTTTTGGTATGGTATCGTATACTGTACCATACCAATACCAAATGTGCCATTATACCAAATATTAAATAAATACCAAATTACTAATATTCCACAATTAGATATAGATGAAGTTAGATGAACGGTCCAGATTGTCAACAATCTCATTCTCTCTTTAGACCCATTTTAACTTTAAATCAGATAACAATTCTTGTTCCATATAAATATTCCATTTAAACAAATTTTGTCGGTTCATTTTAATATTGTTCAATTCATTTAAATCGTTAGACTGAGTATGCACTCGAACTTTGACATATACAATATCTATCGATGATGAGAAGATGTTGTTTTGGTTTTCTTTCACAATAGGCTATGGCAGTGTATAGTCTCAACAGATGATGTCAAGTAAAGGAAATAAATTATAGCGTTGTAAGTTTTATTCTGAATTTGGGAAACTAGTTGGTTGAGTGGGACTAAGATATACAAATTATAGATATATATGTATGTATATATTCTGCAATTCTGTTTAGTTATAGGGGTTCTAAGTTCTCCATCCTCCTTTTAGTTCTGCGAAAATTGTCCCAATTTATTTAATCCATTTGAATTATGTTTACTTAAATGGTTTGCATTATGATAAATATGAGCCATCATAGTAATAACACATTTTTATTTGTTTAGTGATTTAATCTATTTTTTTAGGCAATAAAGTGCAAAGATGTAAATATTAACAAATCATGTCTCTTTTTCAGAAAATTTTAGTTAAATTTAGGTTTGAGGTAAGTAAGCCTATTTTTTACGTTAATTAACAATAATCAATCATTTTGTAAATCAGTTAAATTCAGAAAATTCAGTTAAAATAAAAAAATCTTTTTTATTTACAAGATTGATTTTTTGGTAATGTACCATACTATACCGATATTTCGGTATACCAAAATTCGGTATATCTAAAGTTTGGTATGGTAATAGTAATGAATTTTGGTGTACCAAATTTTCGATGTAGTACTCGATCTAGTCGGTATGGTACGCTATTGTACCAAATCCACCCCTAATGGCTACTATACTTGCCTTATTAAAATAATAATAAAAGAATTAAAAAAAAACAAAGGGGTAAGAACATTTGCCAAGCAAGCATTACTTTATAAATATGTATAGGCACTGTGCATTTACACTTATATATATATATATATATATAATAATAATGTTTGGGTGTACTTATATATATATATATTAGTAGGATGTAATTATTCTTTTGGTTTAAATAAATTGATTTAAGGGTGTTATAGCAATTTAGTTAAAATAAAAAAAAATAAGAGAGTAATATATTTTTATTATGTTCTAATTTATAAATCAATATTAATTGTTAGGGTCATGAATTACGTATCACGAAAAATCTTAAGTACAGAAAGGTGAGTAGTACTTATTATCTATTTTAAGGCGTTAGATAAAATATTATTGTGTACATTTATAATTTAGTTGTTTATTATTGCCTGCAATGATATTTTTAAAGATAATAAATTTATTAAAAAAACCGCTTTTATGATTTGACCTGTACCATCCCCCGGATAATTGGGCGGCGTGCCAAACACCGGCGTTGTTCTGAACTAGTTCATTATTGGCCAATCATTTGATTTAAAAGTGGAATATCAGACCTCGGTTAATGGGGGTTATTCGTTGACCTTAGAAGTGAAGTACTATACAAGAAATAGATTCAATATTTATGATTAATTATGTGATAAATTATTCTAAAATTCCTTTTAAATTTATGCTTTACGATTTAATGATATTTTACTAATCCTTGGAATATAGAAAATAAATATTTCTCATAGGGCTTATGAAGCTCACTCTTATCATAATTATTTTCAGGGAACCCGTAAGATGATGGATAAGTTAAGTTATGGAGTGCAGAGAAATAAATAAGAACCAAAGTAATATTATGTTCAAGGATTATGAGATTATAAATAAATATGCAATAAAAAATTATGTATTAAGTTTATTGATGTAATAAATATCTCATATTTTCATTTTTTGAATGTGACTAGATTTTACCACCCGTACTGCAATAGAAACATTACTTTTAAACTTTTGTCGTTACAAAGAGGTATCATAGGTATGGTTTAATAAAAGGAGTATAAAACATATATGAATTAGTTAAAATTATAAACATTTTTAGAATGTTCAAGGTATTATTATTCATTTATTATTATATACAACTACTTACTTTTGTTAAATGTAGGTATGGCAGCACCACTTAAGAATGATCATGTACAAATGCATGTACCTCTAGTCAATCAACAACAGAATATAGAAGTAGATGTGTACTATAGGATGAAAGACAAGGTGCGACAGGTAGAGTTTCTGGAAGGATATATTGATAGGCAAAAGAAAGACTAGTTACAAGGAGACTTTTATTATGAGAAAGTCTTGAGGAAGGTCATAAGCGTAATGGAAAGAAATCAGACCTTATATGATGTATACTTATGGAAATTAGGCAAGAGGAGCCCCCTCCATTAGATGCTCAATCTAAAGTTAGGGAAAACAATGCTAAGGGACAGTACAATTTATATCTATAAATAATGAATAACATTGTGTAAAATAAATAAGGGATGTACTGTTATGTTATGTTGTAGTATGGGTTGTTAAAATAGTTGTACTACCAATGTAATGATAATAATATTATATATATATATATATATGATATGTAAAATATATTGTGAGTACAAAAAAAAATATTGTCTTACCACGATATTTACTATTGTAGATGCAAGAGAAAGTGATGAGGGAGCACTCAAGGCTATTGAAAATTGATTACTTAAGTGACAAAATAATAATAATATTCACACAAAACCCGAAGGTGGAACGATTGTACAATTCAAAAAGTTAAATCCACCTTCATTTATGGAAACTCCTGATACAACTATAGCAGAGTCTTGGATAATGAAAATGGAGAAAATATTTCAAGTACTCTCTTGTATTGAATATTAGAAGGTAAGATTTGTAGTATTTATGCTTCAAGGAGAAGAATATCACTGGTGGCAGATGGTTAAAAGAACAAAAATTGCTAATTAAGGAGTTAACGAGGTCGAACAACCCTTTGCACGTGGAAGGAATTTTTGGATATTTTTAATGAAAAATATTTTCCAGAAATAATACGGGAACATAAAGAATTAGATTTTCTCCAACTGGTTCAAGAAGGCTTGATCGTGGCACGGTACGAGGCCAAGTTTGTTTCATTGTCTGGCTATGCGCTCCATCTAGTTGTTACTGAGGTTGCTAAGATGAAGAAGTTTGAAAATGGGCTACGGATGAATATTCGTAGTCGTGTATTGATACTAAAGTTACAAACATAAAATGAAATTGTGGAAAGAGCTACCATTGCTGAACGAAATTGCAAGGAATCGAAAAGAAGGCAAGATCAAAGGAAAATGGCTAATAATGGAAAATAAATAGGAAAGGAAAATGACACACGTTTTTTAAAGGAAAATGACACACGTTTTTCAAAGAAAAAAACCACAGGCACTTCAAATGAAGGCCGGGAGGAAACAATATATCCATGTGCATGATATGATAAGAAACATAAAGGAGAGTGGTATTGGAATACTAGTGCATGTTTCAAGTGTGGGAAGACAGGTCATATGATCCAAGATTGCCCAAAAATGCAAAAAGTGGAAAGTAAAGGAACAGGTGATCACAAGGCTCGAGGAGGACAAGCAAGGGTGTTTGCTATAACGCCGGGAGAAGAAACAACCGCCAATTCCATGGTCTCGGTTAAATTATTAATATGTGACCAACTTGCACGTATTTTGATTGATCCTAGATCTTCACATTCATTTGTTTCTCAAAATTTTATTAAATCCCTCAATAAACACTCTAGCAACCTGGGGTATATCATGACCGTCTATACCCCTGCCAGTGATTCTCTAGATACGACGATAATTTATAAGGCCTGTCCCATATTAATTGGCAACCACAATTTAGTGGCCGATTTAATATTGCTGGATATTAGGGGTTTTGATGTAATTTTGGGTATGGACTGGTTAACTACCTACCATGCATATATGGATTGTTCCAAGAAAATAGACACGTTTAATCTTCCGGGGGAACCTTGTTTCGAATTTAAAAGAATCAGCATAAAAAATCTACGTCATATTATTTCTTCAATGGAAGCTTGGCGTATGATTAAAAAAGTATGTGAAGGTTATATGTCCTATATGGCTGATACCCAAAGTCAACCTAACAACCTAGAAGAAATTCCCGTAGTAAAAGATTTTCATGATATTTTCCCAAATGAGCTACCTGGCCAACCCCCTAATAAAGAAGTTGAATTCACAATTGATATAACTCCAGGCACATAACCTATTTCGAAATCCTGTTGCCGAATGGCACCATCTGAATTCAAAGAATTAAAGATACAATTACAAGACCTATTGGATAAAGGATTCATCCGGCCAAGTGTATCACCATGGGGTGCTCCAGTTTTGTTTGTCAAGAAAAAGGACAGAACTTTAAGACTCTGTATCAATTACTGAGAATTAAATAAAGCAACTATTAAAAATAAATACCCATTGCCTAGAATTGATGATTTGTTTGATCAGTTGCAAGGAACGGCAGTATTCTAAAAAATTGATCTAAGCTCGGGGTACCATCAATTAAAAGTTAAAGTAGAAGACGTATCTATGACTACTTTCAGAACAAGATATGGTCATTATGAATTTCTGGTTATGCAATTTGGACTAGCTAATGCCCATGCAGTTTTTATGGATTTGATGAATAGAGTTTTTAAACCCTATCTAGATCAATTTGTAGTTGTCTTCATTGATGATATATTAATCTACTCCAAGAGTCACGCCGAGCACGAAGGGCATTTGAAGATGATTCTAAAAACACTAAGACAGGAGAGACTTTATGCCAAACTCAAGAAAGGTGAATTTTGGTTTCCCAGTGTCACATTATTAGGTCTTGTAGTATCAAAAGAAAGAATAGTGGTCGATCCACAAAAGGTGGAAGCTATAGTGAGTTGGCCTCGGCCAACCTCAGTATCCGAAATTCAGAGTTTTCTGGGTCTAGCCGGATATTGTCGTCGATTTATCAAGGGATTTTCAAAGATTGCAAGACCTCTAACCCAATTAACTCAGAAAAATGTCAAGTTTAATTCGTCTAGTAACTACAAGCAACTTTCTCATATATAATAATGCCTCAAAGAATGGACTAGGGTGCGTATTAATGCAAAATGGAAAGGTAATTGCCTACGGCTCATGATAATTGAAAATATATGAACTCAATGACCCAACTCATGATCTAGACTTGGCGGCAGTTATTTTTGCCCTTAAAATTTGGAGGCATTTTCTCTATGGAGAACATATTGAAATATTTACTAGCATGTTTAAAGTATATTTTTATGTAAAAGGAATTGAATATGAGACAAAGAAGATGTCTAAAGCTACTCAAGGATAATGATGCATCGATTCAGTATCATCCAGCCAAGGCCAACGTTGTAGCAGATGCTTTAAGTTGAAAGCCACCTTTTAATCTAGCATGTTTTCTTAAAACATAACCTCAATTGGTTAAGGAAATAAGGAAAGTTAAAATTGGAAATCCGATGATCACAAGTTGGGGAAAACTTGTACGCTATTTCTGCTACGCCATTATTGCTTGACAGGGTAAAAGAAAAGTAAGGTATTGACCCTTATTTAGACAAGATTAAAGAGAAAATGATGAAAGGGGGAAGAGCCAGAATTTGTAATACATGATGGAATACTAAAATATAAGACATGAATATGTGTAAAAAACGATCAATAGCTCAAGCAGGAAATTTTGGCACAAGCTCATCAGTCGCTATTCTCTATCCACCCGAATAGTACCAAAATGTACCAAGATTTGCGTGGGATGTTCTGCTGGCAAGGGATGAAGAATGATGTCGCAAATTTTGTGGCTCGTTGTTTAGTTTGTCAGCAAGTAAAAGCAGAAAACCAAAGACCATCTGACTTACTTCAGTCTCTTCCTATACCAGAGTGGAAGTGAGAACATATCCCTATAGATTTTGTCGTAGGATTACCACGAACCACCTTAGGAAATAATGCGATGTCGATCATTATTGATAGACTCACAAAATCAACTCATTTCCCACCTTTCAAAATCACATGGTCGCTAACCTAATTAGCATAATTATATGTCCAAGTGATCATAAGATTACATAGCGCACCTGTGTCAATAGTATCATATAAGGATTTTAGATTTGTCTTGAAATTCTGGAACAGTTTACAATAAGCAATAGGGACATCGTTCAAGTTTAATTAGCACGGTATTTCACCCTCAGACTGATGGACAATCAAAAAGGGTAGTCCAAATTGTGGAAGATATGCTGCGAACTTGCTCATTTGACGTTGGAGGAAATTGGGATAAACACTTGCGAGGAATGGCATGCACTATATGAGGCTCTACATGGAAGGAAATGCCAATCATCGGTATGTTGGATAGAGGTAGGATAAGGGAAATTATTAGGACCTAAACTCGTACAAGTGACAACAGAGAAAATTCAACGAATACATGATCGACTCCATGCTGCACAAAGCCGTAAGAAAAGTTATGCTGATACCCGACGGAAGTACTTGGAATGTGAGATTGGGGATAAAATATTCCTACAAATTTCACCAACAAAGGGAGTGTTTCGTTTTAGGAGCAAGGGCAAACTTAGTCCAAGGTACATTAGACCATATAAAATTTTAGAAATAATTGGACCCGTGGCATATAGAATCACCTTACCACCTGCCCTATCCAATATCCATAATGTCTTTCACGTTTTTATAATGCGTAAATATGTAGCTCACCCCTCACATGTTTTAAAATATGAGCCACTCCAAATTCAAGAAGATCTCACCTACATCGAACATCCTATACAAGTATTGAATAGAAGAGATCAAGTCTTAAGAAAAAAGACAATCCCTCTAATGAAAATATTGTGGAAAAATCATTTGATGGAAGAGGCAACATGGGAACGAAAAGACGAGATACGTGAAAAATATCCCCATCTATGTCATGCACAAGGTAAGTATAATCTATAACCCATATAAGTTTATGAGTTAAAATTTTGAGAATGAAATTTTTATAAGAAGGGAAGAAATTGTAATACCAAAATAAAATAAAATATATACATATATATATAAATTACAACAACAACAAAAATAATAATAATAATAATATAATATATTAATAATAACAATAATAAGAAAATAAAAATAAATAAAATAAAAATATTTTACCTTTGGATAAAGGGTGTGAAAAGAGATAAATGAAAGGGAGAGGGTGACATGTGGCAGCTGAGCAAGTAAGAAATTCTGACTGGAGGGTGAGAAAATTGCCACATGGCTAAATAATGATTGGGTCTTATACTATATGAAAAATTTAGAGAGAACAATTCTTTTATTCCATATCATAACGAATGAATACTAGGCACATTATATAGAGAGTAACATCCTAACTTACCTAAAATACCAAACAAGGTGGGACTCTACCCACAAATAAAATAACATAAATAAATAACTAAACTAAATAATATTGAATTATCAATACTCCCCCTCAAGTTGGTGCGAAGATATCAGTCATGCCCAACTTGCTCACTTGAAATTCGAATGGTTGCCTTAGCAGACCCTTGGTCAAAATATCTGCAACTTGTTGATTAAACGGAACAAAGGGAGTACATATTATTCCACTCTCTACCTTCTCTTTGATGAAGTGCCTATCAATTTCAACATGTTTTGTCCTATCATGTAATACCGGATTGTGGGCAATACTGATAGCAGCCTTGTTATCGCAGTATAGCTTCATCGGTAGACTTATGGCCTTTTGAGTTCTTCTAAGACCCTTTGTAGCCAAAGAACCTCACATACACCTTGAGCCATTGATCTAAACTCAGCTTCTGCACTACTTCTAGCGACAACACTTTGCTTCTTGCTTCTCCATGTAACCAAGTTGCCCCAAAGAACGTACAGTAGCCAGACGTGGACCGTCTATCAGTAATCGAGCCAGCCCAATCAGCATCGGTATACACCTCTATCCCTCTTTTATCGTTCTCCTGAAGAACAGACCTTTCCCTGGGGAGCCTTTGAGGTAACGAAGAATACGGTACACAGCCTCTAGATGCTCTTCACATGGTGAGTGCATGAATTGACTAACCATGCTCACAGCGAAAGCGATGTCAGGGCGCGTATGAGACAAGTAGATTAGTTTCCCAACTAACCTCTGGTATCTCCCTGTTTCGACTGGAACACCATCTTTAACATCTCCTAGCTTGGTACCCAGTTCTATGGGAGTATCCGATGGCTTACACCCACTCATCCCAGTTTCTGACAGCAGATCCAGAATATATTTCCGTTGTGAGACTACAATACCACTTTTTGAACGGGCCACCTCCATTCCAAGGAAGTATCGTAGGTCGCCAAGATCCTTAATTTCAAATTCTCTAGCAAGATTTTGTTTCAGACGACTCATTTCTTCAACATCATCCCCTTCAAAATCATATCATTCACATAAACAATGAGAACAGAAAGTTTGTTTCTTGTGGACGTCTTAGTGAAGAGAGTATGATCAGACTGCCCTTGATTATACCCTTGGCCTTTGAGAAACTTCGTTAATCTTTCGAACCATGCCCTAGGGGATTGTTTAAGGCCATACAAAGACCTCTTTAGCTTGCAGATTTTTGTCCCAAATTCCTCAGTAAAATCAGGTGGAGGTTCCATATAAACTTTCCTCTTCTAGTTTCCATTTCAAGAAGGCATTCTTCACATCTAACTGATTCAGAGGCCAGTCCAAGTTAGCTGCAACTGATAAAGAACCCGAACTGTATTTAATTTTTCCATGGGAGAAAAAGTTTCGGAGTAGTCTCGACGCCATTACGTTTGTGAAGCCTTTAGCCACCAA